>JAJOZX010012266.1:7500-110202 GCA_023014485.1 Bathynomus jamesi
ACGGTGATACCCAGTGAGCTACGAATGCTGTCAGACATCATGAGAATAATAATTAATAAAGTTAGGTTGGGTTGAGTTAATTTATTAGTGTCGAGAGAATCTCCGTCGATCAAATGGGTATTGGTTAGGTTAGGTTACGTTAGTTTATTAGAGTGTCGATAGAATATCCGTTGACCAAATGGGTGTAGGTTGCATTATAGTATAACTCTTTGGGTAGGTGGAATTCTTTTGCGGACCTGTACAGACATTTCGTGAGACAAAATTTCATCGGCACTCTAACAACCTAATTTAATTTAACCTAACCTAACCTAACTTAATGTAATCCTAAACGTAGCTGTCGATAAAATCTCACGTTGATGGCATATTATTCAGTTCTTCTGCATGAAGATTAATCGATTTCAGGATCCCAAGTTCCGTACAGGATCACGCAAAGCGAGTGTCAGGAGGTTAGATCTAAAGTATCACAACGATGATTGAACTGAACTTCTTATGGGACACCCTTGTGAGAAGATCTATTTAGGTTAGGGGCTACTTCGTGGTCGAATCTTACATCATTTCCTTTAACTTGTAAGTGCTACTGACGGATCACACGGACGGACCCTGCGCCAATTTGAAAGTATGTGATACGCAGTGCCGTATTAAGGATTTTGGGGCCCTGGGGCCAAAATATTCTTGGGGTCCCTCAACAAGACAAATCTTCGAGTCATGTAAATTAATAAAACCATTTATTTCTAAATCAAATAATGCAAGTTTTACACAAATACCAAGCTGCTACAATTACACCAAACCAATTACACAACTACAAGTCCACTACTAATCTACCAAAGTTGGTCACAAAATCATCCACTACCAGTATACAAAAGTTTTTGAGCTGTTTCATATCACTAAATTTTCCAATCACAAGCTCAGTATTTAAATTCTGCAAAATATTCTTTTCCATGCATAACAATGACAGACTTTGCAATTTCTTTTAGGTTAGCATTTGACGTTTAACATTTTTAATCATACTCAAATGAGATTGTGATAAGCAATGAAAGCATTTGGGGAAACAGCCCTCAGTTTGTGAATTTCCTGTAGTACTCCTAATGGGCGAGTGTCAGCTGAAGCGTTTTGTCTGACAAATAGTACAAAATGCTGAAACTCAAATGGGAAGCTATCCTCAAAATCATTTGGGTAATGGACTAGCCAGATTTTTTGTTGCTTTTGATGCTTCCTCTGAAGTTAGTTGAGAGTTACTGTTGAGCATTCCAAATTTATCATTGATATTTTATAAACATCGGCCCCTAAAACAGGTGGGCCCTGGGGGCCTGACCCCCCTGACCACCACCCCTTAATACGCCACTGGTGATACGTATCTGTCGGTAGTATTTAGGGAAGAACGTTGGGTCTTCCATTAATTAGGTGGAAGGGTGACAACCATTCTCCTCATTTAGATGATATAACGACCAGGTGTTTAACTGATTTCCACTATAACTGTAGGTCTCCTCTCTCACACGACCCCTCTGGCTGTTAGTCCGGAAGCCATAAATCATGCTGTCAACAAGAAGTTAAAATATATATTCGCTTGACGAGCGCATAAACTTTCGAAATTTGTCTCCAAAACGAAGAAAAGATCTTCTATACACTAAAGTCGCTCTTAAAAACAAATTTAAAATCAATTTGGGGGTAAAATCTCGTCAAGAAAACGCTTTTTTTTCAGTGACGTCACTGGTGTACTTCATGCATTGCGAAGACGCGCAATAAACTTCCTTTGGCGTCATATAAGAAGAGAAGGAACTCGCTTTGTAAAGTCCATTAGGAAATTGTGTGAAACCTGATCGGTGATGAGACGTTGAAAGGAACAGGTTATAAAATAGGTTGTGATAAATTCAAATTCTCTACTTATATATATATATACAGTATATAAAACTGGAGCAAGTGTAGTTTACGTCCCCCTGTGGTGCCTAGTGTAGTTTACGTTCCCCTACATCAGGGGTTCCCAAATTGTGTTCCGCGGAACACTTCTCACGGTATACAAGTGTTCCGCGGAACACCAATTTGGGAACCCCTGCCCTACATCATCCTAGTGTAGTTTATGTTCCCCTACATTATCCTAGTGTAGTTTGCGTTCCCCAACTTTGTTCGCATATGGCTAATCAAATAAAACGTTAAAACTAACGAAAATATTACGACTTACCTTAACCAATCGTCAATTTATTTATATATATATAGGTATATATATATATATATTAGGGTGGTCCAAAACGTTAAAGCATCGACTAAGTTCTCTCCACAAGGTTGGTTTTATGCCTCTTGGTATGGACAGTATTTGTCCAAAGTTTCACGTTATTCGGTTAATATTTAGGGGTCGCCCCACTTGCCCCCTTTTTGAAAATTTGGGAAAATATATAGACAACTGAATAACTAAATTTTTTTTTGGTTCTCAAAGAATATGAAAGAAAACAGTAAGACAATAGGACATGATAATGGGTGTATCTTCATTATTTCTTCTGCATCAGAGTCGCCTTGGATGGTATTGGTATCTGTTTTCGGTGGGCGGCTACGAGTTGTAGGAGGTACTGCTTCTGGTCCTCGTTTCGTGTCAAAGTGTCATTGTAGCGTTGTGCGAGAGCAATACCTCGCTCGGCAGCATCATTGACGACTTTCATCTTTAAGGCGCGATCTCTAAGTTCCCTGTAGTTCTTGTCATTTGGCCATTCCCGTGGATCTTTTTGAAGTAACTGGCGCGCTTGCTTCCTCCTTACCTCCAACTTTCAAGGCATCAAAGAGGGTCAATGTCCTTTTCGTGACGAAGGATGCCACATCATTTTCAACACCAGCTTCCGCCATGTCGATTCGTCGGGGGCAGCCATTCTTTTGGGGATGTTGGAGGTGTTGAACCATTCTCCTTTTGGTATCAGGATCGATCCTATTATCGAAGAAGGCCAGTCCAATCAGATGCTCCGACAAGTACCACAGGTGGCGTCTTAGAGCTGTCTTCGCCGCTTGTGCAGCTCCTCCGTGTGGATATTTTTCCAGAAGATGCAGCATTTTGAGATCATTGAGAGGAGCTTGTGTCCCCATTGGCGCTTCATGCCAGTACTTGACGTAAATCAGACTGACAAATAAAGCCAGCTGAGTCACGTTTCGTTCTTCGCGTGCTGTGAGCTTGAATTGATAGTGAAAGAGGTAGATTTTGAGCGCATAAATCGCCTTCGCCATCCATCTCGCGTGGTGCATGGGACCCGGAGCTCGGATAAAGAGTTGACCACCAGTCTTTCCCCCCAGGAAGAGCAAAGATAGTTCAAGGAACTCCTTGTAGTCGTCACGAGGTTGGCTTGCCTGAAGAGCGTTAGGTAAGTAAGTGAGCATCTCTTTTCTCATCTCTTGGAGTTGAGGGTTCTCGAACAAGCTGTCCGATGCTGAGACAAATGCTTCGTGGGAGAGAGATGGCCATTCCTTTTGAAATCGCTTAAAAAGGCCTGTTTCAGGACTTCCTGTTGAGCCAAATATTGAGGCAAAGACATCAGCAAGTACGACTTCAAGTATATGATGTCGACAACCGATCCAAACTAGCTCGTGACCCAATGCTTCTTCAATCCTGACACAGGCTCCGCGATGTAAACCCGTGTTTGACGCAGTGGTATCGAAGACGAGACCTCTCACATGCTGTTCCACGTTCCATAATTTCATAGTTTGAAGGCATGCCTGGGCCTGTGCTTCTCCAGTTCCTTGTTTCATCTTTGGGACACCAAGCAGCTTCTCCTGTCCATTGAATGTTATAAGGATTGCTATCCGATGCACATTCGTCTTCTTCCCTTCAATGCCGGGGAGAAGCTTTCCATCCCAATGGAGAAGGACAGGGTCTTCTAGAGAGAATGATTCTAGGTCTTCTCGAGCTGCCTGTTCTCGCCCACTTTCTCTGTAGCGATGAATAGAGCTCCGAGAGCACGTCATCCCAGACAGATCATGCCCCGCGGCCTGTAATACAGCTCCAGTTACGAAAACAGCATTCCGGTCAGAAAGATTGGTGCGATCCATTGCTCCAATGACTTCTGGAGATTGGAAAATGTTCGTAACCTTGTTCTTGGGACGCTTTGGTGCCGGAGCTTCAGACGAAGAAGGAATCGGAACCGATGGTCTATAGTCGTCGTCGTCTTGCGAAAAAAGGGAAGAAGAAGAAGAGGAAAGATCAATTGATGACACTCCTGCTTCTTCCAAATCTTTCTGTTTGCTTCATGCCTTGCCTTCCTCTTGGCTTCCTTCTCCATTCTGGATCGCTTTCTGTCCTCTTGTGTAGTCGTTTCCTTATCAATGCCAACCATGCTGCAAGAATTGACGTCCTTGCGCTGCATGGACAGGAAATTTCGGTCCTCAACGTTGACGATTGTGCTCATGGCATCACTGGTTGCGATGTCAAACAGTTCTTGGATGTCCGCTTTGAAGATGTCTTCATTCATTCTATCGCTGGCACGTTGCCTGGTCCTGTGCTTCTTGAGTGTTTTGTAGCGGTCTAAAAGCTTTGAAAGCTTACGGACACAGGAGTCGATCCGTTGAGTTGGGATCCGCGCTCGGGTCCAGACTTCAATCACCCTCTGGCATGCCTGGTTCAGACTGTCGGAGGTGGTTTGCTTTTGATTGATGTGGTGGTATTGCCCCAAGAGGAGGGCGTCAAGGCATGTAGGGAGCCTTGACGTGGATAAAGTTCCAGTTGCCATCCCTAGAAGCCAAACTTTTGGAATTGATCGAGTTTGAGCCATCGGACCTACGGAAGAAAAAGTACATTATATAATATATATATTCAGAGTGGGGCGACCTCTAAATATTCACCAATCACGCTGCAGTTTTGCACAGACCATGTGGACACTAAATGGACAAAAACCACACTTGTGGAGACTATCTAAGACAATTTTGAAATTTCCCCCTATGGATTTGGACCACCCTAATATATATATATATATATATATATATATATATATATATATATATATATATATATATATATATATATATATATATATATAGAGAGAGAGAGAGAGAGAGAGAGAGAGAGAGAGAGAGAGAAATTTTCAAATACTAACCGGGCCTTCAATGTTATTCCGATGTTCGCCATTGAAGGGCCGGTTAGGTCAACTGGATGCCCTTGACAACTGGTTAGGTTAAGTCGTTATTTTCGCTAAAACTAATGAAAATAACTCAACTTAACCTAACTAATTGTCAAGGGCATACAGTTGATCTAACCGGGCCTTCAATGACAGGTATCGGAATAACATTGAAGGCCAGGTTAGGTCAACTGTATGCCTTTTTTTTTTTTTTAGAAAACATTTTAAAAAAATTCAAATTTGTTTTAAAAAATGGTGTGCGTTATTCCGATGTCCGCCTTGAAAACCTCTATATTGAAAATTTCATAAAAATCTGACCATAAATAAAATTATACAGGGGGGGGGGGGGGGCTTTTGCTTTAGGCGCGCCGTAATATTTTCGTTAGTTTTAACGTTTTATTTGATGGATTCATTTAAAAAATGTCTCCTAAAGATATTAGTGTAGTTTACGTTCCCCAACTTTGACCTAGTATAGTTTGTTTCCCCTTTTACGTCAGGGGGATGTAAACTACACTTGCTCCATAAAACTTCGAGTTTATGTACCAAGATTTGGGAATCTTTTCTATTTAATTTTCAGTGAGTACAAACTGTAAAATCAAAATCGTCACTGTAAATCAACCTCCTTCGTAAAGGCAAAGGTCACGTGACGGAGGGAACTCTAGCTTTATTTTGGATTCTATCCATCTGCGGGTCGCTACATCATCTGAACGCGAAGAACGGTCACCGATCCAGTTTATGAACAAACTGAACGTCGCTTAACTTCGCTGATCCAAATGGAAGCAGTGTTGCCACGTGACCACGACGCAGCTCAAATGTGAATACAAAAAGTTATTAAAATTTCCGAAAAGTTTAATAATAAGTAATTGAAAACGAAACCTTGGTCGGTTACGTTTTACGTCCCTCAACCACGAAGGGTCATCGAGGCAAATCTTTCATATTGGAGTATTTGGTTGGATGGCCGGATCGTATTTCTAGCGCAGGCAGAAACGTCAATTAATATGTTGGCCGAGTCGGTGTTGAAAATTTGGTTTGCTGCGTGAACCGACATCATTCGCCTTCTGGGTGGAATACTATGGGGGTTCAGTTACAGCATGGAGGATGTGTTGCTTTGGGGTTGTTCCACCTCCTTCGAAACAGAAAATGTCATTTGACGGAGGAGACCAAACAGCTTTACGTGGGATTAGACCATGGGTCGTAACATCATCTGAAGCAGAGGACGGTCACTCATCCAACTACATTTACCGAGACCCATTGGCGTGGAGGAACAAATGTGTTTTGACAATCTACTTCTATTATAAGGGAAAATCATGATTTGTGAACACAAACCTCAAATTGAACTTAGGATATTTCTTGTAAAGTGGATATCGCTGGACTTGATTAAGTGACATTTTTAAAAAGGGTGTCATATATATATATACACACACACACACACACACACATGGGAATGAACTCAGAATGGTCCCCTGAGTTTTTTATGATACTCACAGACCGTGCATGGAACAAGGAACTCTTCTGGGATAAGTAAATCCACTATAGTCCGAATAAAAAATATAATAGTTACCCCTTTTTCTTTGATGTATTCAATCTGACGTGAAGGCAGCGAGTCTTTTGCTTATATTGAGGTTCTAAATGTAGCAGGGCTAGGCTGCTTTAAACCCTAGATCAGAGCTTTCCAAACTTTTAACGTTGGCGACAAACTATTTAAGCATAACAATTTTCACGACACATTAATTAATTTTTGTTATCAAATATCAATTTTGTTGATAGAAAAATCAAAATTTTCAAAATACAAAAAACACTAATGTGTCGCGACACACCAGTTTGGAAAGCTCTGCCCTAGATCCATGTCCGAAAGCTGGATCCTGTCTGCTTTGCAGATAGCTGGTGAGGGAAGCTATATTTATGGGACCTCTTTGCGAGTGACCCGTTGCCCATGTCGGGCTAGCATCATGAAAAAGAAAAAACATGGTATTTGTCATTTACCATTACTTATTCGGACTATAGTGGATTTAATTATCCCAGAAGAGTTCCTTGTTCCATGCACGGTATGTGTGTATCATATATATATATATATATATATATATATATATATATATATATATATATATATATATATATATTAGGCTGCGTGGAAAATGGGAAATTTTTTATTTCTTAAAAAGTAACCATGTGAGAAGTTTCATTTTATCATCTTAACAAAATATTAAAATATCAAGCATGTGCTACCCCTAGCATATACCCCCTCCCCCTTTTTAACCCTCATATTTGCATATATTTAAATGGGAAAAAATGTTATTTCTTAAAAAGTACACTATGTGAGAAGCTTTTTTACACAAAGACATAGACACAATAGCACCATGAGATACATACAGAAGTATAATATTAACATATTACAGTACAACGTAGATGGCCTCACAAAAAAATCATGCTGTTTAGGGAATTCGTACACAAACAAAACATTCACATAGCACTTATACAAGAAACAAAACTAAAACGCACACACAAAACACCCACCATCCCTGACTTCACGGCGATCCGTCAAGATCGTACTGGGTCACGGGGGTGGACTCATCACTTACATACGTAAAAGCATTAGCTACACTGATGCCACCCAAAACATTACAAACACAATCCAAGCAGATAACACGATAGAAATACAGGCAGTTAACATTAAAACACGCGCGCAAACACAACCACACATCAACATTTACATCCCACCAGATAGTTCACCTCAGGTGCCAGCCAATTACAATCCACAGTTACGCAATCTGGCTCTCTCACTAATGTCATCTTAGGAGGAGACTTCAACGCTAAAGACACTAGTTGGTACCTGCACAACCAAAGCAACACCAGAGGCGCCAACATAGCCACACAACTAAACAGCCTCTTCATTCTTAACAATACAGAAGAACATACACACATACCACATCAAGCAGGATACTCAAACTCCTCCCAGACATAACGTTCTGTTCCCCCTCACTAGCACACATACACACTGGAGAACAGAAAAACAACTGTCATCAGACCACCTGCCCATCATCATTACAACACGTTCTACACTCTCCCAACAGCCTTAGGCACACTTACAGAAATTACAAGAAAGCTGATTGGGAACAGTTCAAAATACAGACTGAGGAACAATTCACCACATTAAATAGCACACCCATCATAAACATCAATACAACACTCAAGACATTTAATCAGATCATCAATAATGCAAACAAATACATACCCAAGGGCAACATTAGGAAATACAACCCAAATTACACTAGAGAAATAGCCCACCTCATAAGGCAACGTAACAACCTCAAACATAACACACAAACCACACACAGAAGCCATAAAACAGCAGATACAACAGCTCAACACAGAAAAAACAAACTCAAAGAAAAACAAACAGAAACATTTAGGGAATTCATAACAACACTAAACCACTCCACAGATACATCCAGGCTATACAAGACTATAAACAGCATTACCCACTCTAACAGCGCATTCACACCTCACACGCGGCTATCTGTCGCAGCCAAAATAATATCCCAACATATACACAACAAGCTAACATTCTAGTTAATCACTACGCAAAGATAAGTCACTTAAACAGAGACAACAACCAGAAACACGCAGACAGACAAACAGCCAGACACAAGAAAACCTACACTCGACACGACCATTACACCCTTCAATACAGACCAGACCACCAAGATCATCAAAAACATTAAGAATTCGAAGGCTACTGGACCAGACAACATATCAACATACACCTTAAACACTTGGGCCCACAGGAATACTAGCTCTCACAAATATCAGCACATATTCATACCAACACTGTATTATTCCTGACATATGGAAACAAGGTAAAATTATTACACTACTCAAACCAAACAAAAATCCAACAGAACCAGCTTCCTATAGACCCATTACTTTACTATGCACACGTTCCAAAGTAACAGAAAGACTAATCTTACAAATCACCAACCCACACATACCACTATCGCCTACTCAACATGGATTCAGACCTCACCACTCAACCACGACATTACTCACTAACCTCACGCAGCACATCATGGATGGCATCAACTCCAGACGACCAGCTCAACGTACACTATTAGCAACAATAGACATTAGTAAAGCATTTGATGCTATCCCACTTCCCTCTCATAAACAAAATACTCAACACAAACATGCACAATAACCAAAAGGTGGCTGAGCAACTATCTTTCAGGAAGATACTCAATGTCACATTTAATGGCAAGTCATCCAAAAACAAGCTTTTTCCGAACGGGGTCCCTCAAGGCTCTGTTCTCTCACCAACACTGTTCAACTTATACATGCATGACATTCCAACACCCATAGATAACAAGCTTACCTTATCATATGCAGATGACATCACTCTAACATCCACCCACAACAACATCGACACCGCTACAAATAACCTCCATACATAAACAGTATACAAGACTGGCTCACACACAATAGACTCAAAGTAGCGCCCACAAAATCAACCATCACGTTGCTTACAAGCAATACAAAAGAACACCAGATAACTCCACAGCTTACACTAAACAACAACAACGTTCCACACACGCACAGGACCAAAATACTTGGGGTCACATATAACACATCATTATCCTTTGCAAACCACATTCAGGACATTAAAAACAAATGTACGTTAAGACTTAACACGCTTAGAGTACTAACATGCACAAACTTTGGACACCAGCAGGAAACAACATCACTCATATACAAACAATATATTCGCTCAGTTATGGACTATGCTAGCCCATGCTGGGCACCCATTATCTAAAACACAAACATAAACACCTTACAGACAATACAAAACAACGCACTTCGTATCATTACAGGATGCATTCAAACAACACCAATAGAACACCTGCACACAGAAATAAAAATACTGAAAGTTAGGGAACATTTAGACATAAGGGGAACACAATTCATGGCAGCAGCGACAACTAACCCACAACACCCTTGCCACTACATGTACAATCATGCACCGACACCTCGCACCATTAAGGTAACACCAGAGAGACATTTTATCCAAATACTCCATTCCATACCACGCCCCACAGACATCACACAGTAGAAAACACATACACACACACCTAACCACAAAGCACTGACACGACTCGGTCCGAATGCGGTCCTAGGTGCGAAGCCGCCACCCATTAACAGGTCAGAGACCAGCCTGAGCAGATCGGATCGAGTTAACTTAGCACGATTCCGATGTGGACATCACCCCAACTTACAGACATATAAACACAGACTAGACAACTCCACAGACACCTGCCACCTGTGCCAGGACACACCACAAACAATTGAACACATTATGACAGACTGTACCGCTAGGCCTGTTCAAAAATCAACTTTTTCTTATTTTCATAGGTTTCTGTACATTTTCCCATGCTTTTTGACCTGAAAAAGCCGAAAATCACAACTATTTTGACCTAGGATGTTGGGAAGCATTGCCGCATGGAGCTTTAAATTTTCTGCCTTGAAATCGGCCAAAGCGCCAATTCCGGGGTCCCTTGAATTATGTTTTGCACTTTAACTTTTGATCTAAACAAGATAGAGCAACAAATTAGGTATCAAATGAAAGAGCATAAAATTAATAAATAATAATAATAATAATAATAATATAATAAATAAATAATAATTAATAAATAATAATAATAATAATAATAATTATCTATCATTTTTCAGGAAACAACAGAAACTCAATCAGAATCTAGAAAACCATCTACAAGTTACAACTTCACAATGGCATTAAGCAAGGAGCTGAGGGAGCTCCGTGGGCGCACAGTTGATATCTCAGAACCTCCACGTACTGTCCACAGGCAGGTGTCAACTGGGCCATCTACCAGATCTCTCACTGAAACTTTCTGGTTGGATACCCTTCAGCTTTTATCAGTGGTTCCCAGCTTCCCACCAACAGACAGGCGTTCCAGTATTTCCTTAATCTTCAGAATTTACCGGAAAATGCAGGGAGGCCCATGGTTCAAGACCTTGCATATGAAACAGTTGAATCTATCATCCCATTCTGGCAGATGGCTAGGATCAAGACAATGACCAAGTACAACGCAATGAAGCTCTTCATGAAACTACATGAGAAACATCGTGCTCTGGTGAAAAGCAAAGGAAGAGCAAGTAACCCTGGAGGAAAAAGAGGAGCATTTGTGCTGGAATTAGACAGCCTGTTCGATATAGGAGCTCCAGATGCAATCCAGGAAATACAGAACAACAGACTGTTATCCAGAGAGAAGAAAGATGAGGATATCAGGTTCTACGAAGACCAAAAGACTGAGAGGAAAGGTCATATGTCTGGTCATGACAAGATTTTTGAGACAAGATCCCTGCAGCAAGCAGCGAGGAATGAAAGACTGCAGCATAGACAAGAACAAGGTAAAACTAATTACTTTGAACGTTACAAAAAGTTTTAAGTTTTACTCCATTGCGATATTTAGCATGTACTTAACAATTACTGTCTTAACATGTTGTACTATTTTACAGCTGCAGCAGAACAAGAGGCAGTTGTTCATGTGGATGACATTACCTGGGGTGACTCAACTGACAACGACGCTAACACAGAGGACATGGATTACCATCAGCCTCGTCCTGGATGTTCTCACCATCAAGACACTGTGACTAGTGTGACTTTGACGTTTCCAAGGAAGGTCATGGAATGTGATGTCATCTGCAATACAGCTGATCGTCTTGGTTTATCAGACAATCAAGTTACTGCCATGGTTTCTGCCACCTTGAAAGCTGGAGGGGCTGATCTGGATAACTTCGTCATCTCAACCTCAACAACACGTCGCAACAGAATGCTGTCCAGGTATAATATCAGCCAGAGTCACATGTCCAAGTTTTGTGAAAACCCCCCACAGTACGCTGCCTTACACTGGGATGGAAAGTTGCTCAAAGATGTCTTGGGCAGTGAACCTGGAAGTACCTCAGAGACTTTAGCTGTGCTAGTGTCTGGTCCACCTTCATACACTGAAGGAAAGTTATTGGGAGTACCTGTCATCGACAATTCTTCTGGCACAGCTCAGGCTGAGGCTTCAATGGATTTACTGGAGACATGGGAACTTACGGATAATGTTACTGCCCTTGTTTTTGACACTACATCCAGTAACAGTGGAGTTCACAGAGGAGCTGCCAAACTGCTAGAGAAAATGCTGAACAAAAAGGTGTTTTATCTGGCCTGTCGACATCACATCCTGGAAATCCTAGTAGGAGCAGTTTGGGAGAAGCTGTTTGGGAAGGTGAAGGGGCCAGATAATCCCTGGTTTGAGCATCTGAAGGATGTTTGGACGGACTTGTCCAAGGAAAACCCAAAGATGCTGGCTATCAACAGCAAATGGCTGAAGGAAAAGAAGAAGAACAGTGAAGAAATACTCCAAGACATTCTAACAGCAGAAAGGCTTCCAAGAGCCGACTACAGGGAAATGGCTGAACTGACAGTCATTGTTCTTGGAGGAACGCCTCCTCGAGGTATTCACTGGAGTCGACCAGGCGCCATTCATCAGGCCAGATGGATGGCCAGAAACCTGTACTCCATGAAAATGCTGATGTTTGCAGATCAACTTGAGTACGACGAAGACACTGTATCAAAGCTGGAAAGACTCAACACCTTCCTTGCGCTGTTCTACACTCCTGTATGGATGATGTCAATGTCTGCTGCAGATGCTCCCGTGAATGATCTAAGTCTAATCCAGGACATGTTGAAGTACAAGAAAACTGACCCAGAGCTTGCTGATGCAGTACTTAATAAGATGGAAAACCACAAATGGTACCTGACGCAGGAAGTCGTGCCATTTGCCCTGTTCAGCAGTAGATTGAGTGACACATTGAAGCACGACATTGCTGCCCAGTTACATGCCACTGAGAAGCCAGACAGCTTCAGAACAGGAAAGCCTCTATTCCAGAGAGTCACAGCTAAGACCACCCTGGTTGATCTCATTGGCCCAGAATCACATTTCCTGCTGGACACACTGAACATTGGATCCGAGTGGCTTCTGGAACCTGTCACGTCTTGGCCACAGAATGAGGACTACAGAAAAGCGTTGGACTATGTTAAGAATCTGAAAGCGGTGAATGACATTGCTGAACGTGGTGTCAAGATGATGAGCGACTTTGCAAATGTCATAACAACAGATGCCAAGCAAAGGGACTATCTCCTTCAAGCTGTGGAGTTCAACAGACGCCGCTTTGACAGCTTCAAGAAACAAACTCTCAACAACTGACTGTGTAAATGTCATTATGAAATTAATCATCATGTAATGCTTTCACTTCTTGATCGATTAGACTTGTGACAAAATGTTAATTCAAATTTGTGTCATGAAAAGGCAATGTCTGAATTGAGTGTGAGAAAACGAATTTTGTGATATTTCTGAAATCTT
The DNA here is from genome assembly GCA_023014485.1 of Bathynomus jamesi. Lineage (NCBI taxonomy): Eukaryota > Metazoa > Arthropoda > Malacostraca > Isopoda > Cirolanidae > Bathynomus > Bathynomus jamesi. The sequence continues at coordinate 21,002 of JAJOZX010012266.1, forward strand.
TGTATGTACCAATGTGCCATTTCTTGTTCCAAGACTATCATAATTGTATAAGTTAGAAAGAGGATTAAAAACACTTTAATTTGGTGCCTATTTTGTTGCTCTATCTTGTTTAGATAAAAAGTTATAGTGCAAAACATGATTCAAGGGACCCCGGAACTGGTGCTTTTGGCCGATTTCAAGGCAGAAAACTTAAAGCTCCATGCGGCAATGCTTCCCAACAACCTAGGTCAAAATGGTTGTGATTTTCGGCCTTTTCAGGTCAAAAAGCATGGGAAAAAGTACAGAAACCTATGAAAATAAGAAAAAGTTGATTTTTGAACAGGGCTACTGTACCTCTAGCACAACATAGAACGCACCAAACATCACTAGTGCGCTGAACCTCTGGTCCACTCCGGAGAGGGCGATCGTTACCTGCGTGCCGCCGGCTTGCTCGATCAGGGTGGGCTGATCGGTTAAACAACAACAACAAGCAAATGTGAGACACTACCTTTTTGTGCTCCGTCGTGAAGAAGCTAAATCAAAAGGATCAGCAACTGCTAATGATTGTTACAGGGTTGTTGTAAAAGCGTGACGCGACAATTCAGCGCAGGACAATTCAGCGCCGACAATTCAGCGCAAGACAATTCACCGCAAAGACAATTCAGCGCAAAGACAATTCAGCGCAAGACAATTCAGCGCAAGACAATTCAGCGCAAGAGGGACGATTTATTTGATTTATTAAGAGTAGTAAAAAATAAAATCAAGGATTTTAGTTTATATTATAGTTATAGTTTCCTTTAGTTATAGTTATAGTTATAGTTTAGTTATAGTTATAGTTGCGCAAGACAATTCAGCGCAAGAATGGAGGGACGATTTATTTGATTTATTAAGAGTAGTAAAAAATAAAATCAAGGATTTTAGTTTATATTATAGTTATAGTTCCCTTTAGTTATAGTTATAGTTTAGTTATAGTTATAGTTGCGCAAGACAATTCAGCGCAAGAATGGAGGGACGATTTATTTGATTTATTAAGAGTAGTAAAAAATAAAATCAAGGATTTTACTTTATATTATAGTTATAGTTTCCTTTAGTTATAGTTATAGTTTAGTTATAGTTTAGTTATAGTTTCCTTTAGTTATAGTTTATAGCTCAATAAAATCAATGATTTATAAATTCACTTCCTATTTCTGTAGTTCAATTTGGAAACTTATATTTCTTAAATGCTCAAGCTTATCTTGCCTCGCATGATATCCAGCAACTATCGTTTTGATGGCAGAATATGTTCTTTGATACTTGGAATGCTTCGCACTATCTTGTCGCCCAGCGCTAAGCCTCAGAAGTTTCTTTTCGGTATGATCCTGTTCTAAGCGGAGAAATTCTATGAATTTGTAAATTGTTGGATGGTTATGGCCAAGTGATATTTGTACCGCTCGATGCCACTCTTCCACTGCATTATTGGTTTTTGGAAGGTCTTCCTGAACGCGGTCATAAATACTCCATAATTCTGGTTTGAATAAAGGGTCTTTTCTTCTCCGACGGAATGGACGCCCTATATAGGTGTCCTCAAAATAGCTTGCCAATTCATCCAATTCTTGCGGCATTGTATCTTGTAAAGTTTCGAAGACATGAACAACATTATCAGCTGGAATAAAAGCCAATGCGACTAGCATCTTGCAAAATTGACGAATTTGTTCATCATTCAAATACAGTTGAGTAATATTCAGATTCTGAATTTTTCTCCAAATAGTTTGACCCAGATGAAACAAACATCCTACTAATTGAGTTTCGCTGAAAATATCACGCACAGCATTATGAAAAGATTTTTCGAAATCGCACATTATAGTTTCCGGTTGAATATCACTGTCAAACTTTAAAATTTCCCTTAACACTCTTTTGTAGGTATCTTGAGCCTTATTTTGTAACAGGGCATATATCATTGGATAAGCACTGCCGTCGACTGTTATATGTATGACATGGAGTTGAAAGAAAAGATTGGGAGCCACTTTGAAGGTGCCATCTGCGCACCAATGTTTATTCTCTTTAAGAAGCTGGAGATTTTTTTAGTACAAAAGATAAAAACTCTATTAGGGTCATCAACACCTGAATCGTAAGCCAAAAAATTTTCTTCGTTATGTGTTTCACACAGACGCTGGGGTAATAAAATGTCGCTCACTGTATTAGGGGCTGGAATTGCTTCTTCTTTTCTTCTGTTGCGTTGAATACTTCGCTGCAAGGAAGTATATTTTGGAAGAACAGCAGTTGCTTCATCACTCAAATGAACTTGAGCCTCTTGGATAATACGCCTCGGGACATCATTCGATGATGCAGCTCGTTCACGCATTTGATGAAGTGTTTTTTTCACTTTAGCCACTGCGGGTTGCGGCACGTGATCATGTTCCGTGATTCTCTCCCACAAATCTCCATTAGCGTGAATGCGACCTTTGCATGTTTCATTAATACATCTCCAGGACTCTTTCCCACTAACAAGTCTTCTATCTAAGCGATAGAAATGTCCATTTAGGAGAATCTGTGGTCGTTTCTTTTCAGACATTATCCTCTCCATAGCTACAGGGATAAATTTTACGAAGTAGTTTTGACGGCGTGAACTGATAAACTAAAATGCTCTGGATTTTGTTACCTTGAAATAACTTTTCATTGTTGTTGTTGCTTTCAAAAAGGAGTTGCCAATTGGTTTTAAAATATTTTTTAATTATTTATAACGGTGTTAAAATATTTTTATAATTATTAATTTTTAATTATAATTTTATATTAATTTTAGCATATACAATTATACAATTTAGCATATATGTAAATATACAAATTTTTCTCTTTTTTTATTTATTGCGATTTATTTTTATTATTTTTAACTGTACTGACTTGCGCTGAATTGTCGGCGCTGAATTGTCTTGAGCTGAATTGTCCTGCGCTGAATTGTCGGCGCTGAATTGTCCTGCGCTGAATTGTCGGCGTTCCTTGTAAAAGATATTGAAGACATTTGGACGAAATTTTCTTTTCCTACGATTAACACCAAAGGTATCTATCTTAAAGTCAGTCGACTAATAGAAGAAGCCTCAAAACTGAACAAGGTGTCGTTACATCGAAGAAATGAAAGTTTTGTCTTAAAAGTAGCTCAGTATGATGAAATGTTTGATATAGCTTCTTGAGAATGCTATGATAAGGGAATTGATAGGAAATCTTGCAGGTGTAAGGATAAAATACCAATGGCAGAAGGGGGTCTTTTGTGGGTCAAAAACAAAGAAAAAATCAGTTAGGACCAATTGATCGCATAGCTAGTTCAACAAAGAAGATATCTTTAGCAAGAGCCCAAGAAGCACAAAACCGTCAACTAAAAGCACAAGAAGAAATAACTGAATCCACCAATGTTTTACCATCGGAATTTATAGAAAATACTGAAGAAGACATGGATGTAGTCAGGATGTAGATTATGAGGCCGATTTAGAATTGACAGAATATTCAGAACAGGCAATCCTATAAAAACCTAGCATTAACAGCAGATCGTTATCGTGTAAGTTGTAGAGCTGCAGCTGCAATAGGCAATGCAGCTTTAAAAGATATGGGGATCCTTAACCACACCAACATGCTTGGCTGAAAGAAATTAGAAAGAGAAAGAAATCGCGTGGGTGAAACAAATATTTTTAGGTCTAAATCCGAAAATCTGAAGATGGAGTGCTTTGGATTTGATGGAAGGAAAGATAACATATTAACTGAAAGTGGAAAGATAAAAGAAGAACACTATGTTATTGTGAAAGAACCTGGAAGCATCTATGTAGACCATGTCACACCAGATAATGGAACTGCTCGCTGCATAGCAGAAGAGTTGATAACTATTATTACAGACTCGAACAGCACAGATACTATCAAAGCTTTACTGTGTGATAGTACTCCTGTAAATACAGGAAAAATTGGTGGAGCCATAAAACTGGTTGAAATTCATCTTAACAGACCAGTGCAGTGGTTGGTGTGCCTCTTGCATTTGAATGAGCTGCTGCCTTTTATGCACGTCTACAAAGCCACTGATGGTAAAACAACAGGTCCAAATACTTTTGTGGGTTCAATTGGGAATAAACTGAAAACAGATTTAACAAAATTGGAGGTAGTCAAATATTCTCGCGTAAAGGGAAACATTAAAGAAATTCCAGCAAATGTTGTGAAGGAGCTAAGCAGTGATCAAAGATATCTCTATGATATGTGTCTGGCAGTGCAAACTGGAGACACTTCTCAAGATCTCTCCACTCGATCTTCAGGTACCCTTCACCATGCTCGCTGGCTAACTCTGGCTAACTCTGGCTAACTCTGGCCAACAGGGTCCTTCGATTATATATCTCAACGCCAAATCCCGATAAAAACCTTCAAGATATAGTCAAGATTATTATGCAGTTCTATGCTCCAGGATGGTTTTGGATAAAATCCCATCCTAATGCAACTGATGGTGCATATAACTTTTGACATTTAATGTGCTTGCTTCGAAATTTAGATGAACAACATAGATCAAACATAGAATCAGTATTAAAGAATAACGCCTACTTTGCCCAACCAGAAAATATACTCATATCAATGGTAACTGACAAGAGACTAGAAATTAGGGAGCAAGCTATTCAGAAAATCATCTTTTCAAGAACAGGATTTTCAGGTACTAGAAACTTTGAGTTGCCTCGAACCCTCAATTTCCTATCTACTGACTACACCGAGATGATCGATTGGCAAAAAGAGATCATTACTCCTCCACCACTGCTAAACAATTTTAGCGACGATGAGCTACTACAGGCTCGATGTAAACCACTGGAGATAGCTTCTTTTCCATGCTACAGTCAAAGTGTAGAAAGGGCAGTGAAAGGCCGAAAATCACAAACATTTTGACCTAGGTTGTTGGGAAGCATTGCCGCATGGAGCTTTAAGTTTTCTGCCTTGAAATCGGCCAAAAGCACCAGTTCCGGGGTCCCTTGAATCATGTTTTGCACTATAACCTTTTATCTAAACAAGATAGAGCAACAAAATAGGCACCAAATTAAAGTGTTTTTAATCCTCTTTCTAACTTATACAATTATGATAGTCTTGGAACAAGAAATGGCACATTGGTACATACAAAGATTTCAGAAATATCACAAAATTCGTTCTCTCACACTCAAGGCAGACAAGGTGCCTTATTCATGACACAAATTTGAGATTAACATTTTGTCACAAGTCTAATCGATCAAGAAGTGAAAGCATTACAAGATGATTAATTTCACAATGACATTTACACAGTCAGTTGTTGAGAGTTTGTTTCTTGAAGCTGTCAAAGCGGCGTCTGTTGAACTCCACAGCTTGAAGGAGATAGTCCCTTTGCTTGGCATCTGTTGTTATGACATTTGCAAAGTCGCTCATCATCTTGACACCACGTTCAGCAATGTCATTCACCGCTTTCAGATTCTTAACATAGTCCAACGCTTTTCTGTAGTCCTCATTCTGTGGCCAAGACGTGACAGGTTCCAGAAGCCACTCGGATCCAATGTTCAGTGTGTCCAGCAGGAAATGTGATTCTGGGCCAATGAGATCAACCAGGGTGGTCTTAGCTGTGACTCTCTGGAATAGAGGCTTTCCTGTTCTGAAGCTGTCTGGCTTCTCAGTGGCATGTAACTGGGCAGCAATGTCGTGCTTCAATGTGTCACTCAATCTACTGCTGAACAGGGCAAATGGCACGACTTCCTGCGTCAGGTACCATTTGTGGTTTTCCATCTTATTAAGTACTGCATCAGCAAGCTCTGGGTCAGTTTTCTTGTACTTCAACATGTCCTGGATTAGACTTAGATCATTCACGGGAGCATCTGCAGCAGACATTGACATCATCCATACAGGAGTGTAGAACAGCGCAAGGAAGGTGTTGAGTCTTTCCAGCTTTGATACAGTGTCTTCGTCGTACTCAAGTTGATCTGCAAACATCAGCATTTTCATGGAGTACAGGTTTCTGGCCATCCATCTGGTCTGATGAATGGCGCCTGGTCGACTCCAGTGAATACCTCGAGGAGGCGTTCCTCCAAGAACAATGACTGTCAGTTCATTGTCATTCATGTTCCCTGTAGTCGGCTCTTGGAAGCCTTTCTGCTGTTAGAATGTCTTGGAGTATTTCTTCACTGTTCTTCTTCTTTCCTTCAGCCATTTGCTGTTGATAGCCAGCATCTTGGGTTTTCCTTGGACAAGTCCGTCCAAACATCCTTCAGATGCTCAAACCAGGGATTATCTGGCCCCTTCACCTTCCCAAACAGCTTCTTCTCCCAAACTGCTCCTACTAGGATTCCAGGATGTGATGTCGACAGGCCAGATAAAACACCTTTTTGTTCAGCATTTTCTCTAGCAGTTTGGCAGCTCCTCTGTGAACTCCACTGTCACTGGATGTAGTGTCAAAAACAAGGGCAGTAACATTATCCGTAAGTTCCCATGTCTCCAGTAAATCCATTGAAGCCTCAGCCTGAGCTGTGCCAGAAGAATTGTCGATGACAGGTACTCCCAATAACTTTCCTTCAGTGTATGAAGGTGGACCAGACACTAGCACAGCTAAAGTCTCTGAGGTACTTCCAGGTTCACTGCCCAAGACATCTTTGAGCAACTTTCCATCCCAGTGTAAGGCAGCGTACTGTGGGGGGTTTTCACAAAACTTGGACATGTGACTCTGGCTGATATTATACCTGGACAGCATTCTGTTGCGACGTGTTGTTGAGGTTGAGATGACGAAGTTATCCAGATCAGCCCCTCCAGCTTTCAAGGTGGCAGAAACCATGGCAGTAACTTGATTGTCTGATAAACCAAGACGATCAGCTGTATTGCAGATGACATCACATTCCATGACCTTCCTTGGAAACGTCAAAGTCACACTAGTCACAGTGTCTTGATGGTGAGAACATCCAGGACGAGGCTGATAGTAATCCATGTCCTCTGTGTTCGCGTCGTTGTCAGTTGAGTCACCCCAGGTAATGTCATCCACATGAACAACTGCCTTTTGTTCTGCTGCAGCTGTAAAGTAGTACAACATGTTAAGACAGTAATTGTTAAGTACATGCTAAATATCGCAATGGAGTAAAACTTAAAACTTTTTGTAACGTTCAAAGTAATTAGTTTTACCTTGTTCTTGTCTATGCTGCAGTCTTTCATTCCTCGCTGCTTGCTGCAGGGATCTTGTCTCAAAAATCTTGTCATGACCAGACATATGACCTTTCCTCTCAGTCTTTTGGTCTTCGTAGGACCTGATATCCTCATCTTTCTTCTCTCTGGATAACAGTCTGTTGTTCTGTATTTCCTGGATTGCATCTGGAGCTCCTATATCGAACAGGCTGTCTAATTCCAGCACAAATGCTCCTCTTTTTCCTCCAGGGTTACTTGCTCTTCCTTTGCTTTTCACCAGAGCACGATGTTTCTCATGTAGTTTCATGAAGAGCTTCATTGCGTTGTACTTGGTCATTGTCTTGATCCTAGCCATCTGCCAGAATGGGATGATAGATTCAACTGTTTCATATGCAAGGTCTTGAACCATGGGCCTCCCTGCATTTTCCGGTAAATTCTGAAGATTAAGGAAATACTGGAACGCCTGTCTGTTGGTGGGAAGCTGGGAACCACTGATAAAAACTGAAGGGTATCCAACCAGGAAAGTTTCAGTGAGAGATCTGGTAGATGGCCCAGTTGACACCTGCCTGTGGACAGTACGTGGAGGTTCTGATATATCAACTGTGCGCCCACGGAGCTCCCTCAGCTCCTTGCTTAATGCCATTGTGAAGTTGTAACTTGTAGATGGTTTTCTAGATTCTGATTGAGTTTCTGTTGTTTCCTGAAAAATGATAGATAATTATTATTATTATTTTATTATTAATTATTATTTATTTATTATTATTATTATTATTATTATTCTTATTATTATTATTATTATTTTTTAATTTTATGCTCTTTCATTTGATACCTAATTTGTTGCTCTATCTTGTTTAGATCAAAAGTTAAAGTGCAAAACATAATTCAAGGGACCCCGAATTGGCGCTTTGGCCGATTTCAAGGCAGAAAATTTAAAGCTCCATGCGGCAATGCTTTCCTACATCCTAGGTCAAAATAGTTGTGATTTTCTGCTTTTCTGGTCAAAAGGCATGGGAAAATGTACAGAAACCTATGAAAATAGAAAAAGTTGATTTTTTAACAGGCCTAACATGACATCCGTCAAAATTTTATCTTAAACTCATTAGAATCAAGGCGAAAACTTCTTCCCTTTTGATGTGATAAGGAACAATGAAAAAGTGAATTGAATTTTAGCACATTTATTATGCCTCTAATTTTTTCTTCTGAATATATTATTGTACTTAATTTTCCCAATACTGTACATTATTAAATAAAATGTTGTACATTAATAAAGGTTTATGTCATCAAAAAACCTGAATGTAGAGCAAGTCTCGTATAAATGGAATATTCTTCAATATAGGTCAAAAAGTGAAAAATTGTGCCAGGGATAGGAGGCTTTAAACAGCGAAAATAATTTATGAGGGGGTTCCTGTGTTCCATTCAAACCCCTCAAAATATGTACCTTTTCAATATAAAATTTCGACCCGGCCTAATATATATACCTTACCTTACCTTATGAACCTTATGTTGTTTCGTGTGTTGGTCTCTCTTCACACGGAGGTCAAGCTGGCGGCCCCGCCTCTAGGTCTGGCCTGGTGGAGGAGCGAGTTGCTTTCTTGCGCTCTCCACCGTACATAGCCAGGCACGCCCGGCTCATCTGGTACTGTCCTGAGCCAGGCATCCAGTCTTTTCTTGAAGACTTCAACTTTTACCCCCGTTACGTTTCTGAGGTCCTTAGGAAGCTGGTTGAAAAGTCTTGGCCCCCTGACAACCAAGCTATTTTCCTTCAGGGTTGAGGAGGTCCCTTGTCGTGCTTTTAATTTGGGAACACTACACATTCTGCCTTTCTTATTTTCCAGTGTTGTTTGAATGGTAATTGGGTTTAGTTTTAGGTTTGGTACCAGTTTTTCGATCATTTTCCATATGTAGATTATGATGTACCTCTCTCTTCTTCTTTCCAGTGAGTACAGATTTAGTTTACGTAGTCTTTCCCAGTAGTTGAGTTCTTTGCAGCCATCAATCTTGGCTGTGAAATGCCTTTGCGTTTCTTCTAGTTTATTAGTTTCTTCCTTTTTATATGGGGACGTCAAAACTGAGCAGTATTCAAGTTTTGGTATAATCAGTGTTTTTAGCAGGGGAATCATTACTGTCCTGTCCCTTCTCTTGAACGTTCTTAGAACCTGTCCGGCGACTCTTTTTGCTTTATTTATCGCTATCTGATTTTGTGTTTCGAATTTCGCATCATCTGTCATTATTATCCCGAGATCACTCGCTTTCATGCTTCTCTGAATTTCCTGTCTATCTGGAGCATAATATGCGCTCTGTTTAAGTTCTTCTTTTCTACCATATCTCAAGAGCTGAAATTTCTCGGCGTTGAATGACATGTTGTTGTCTTCTGACCATTTGTATATTTTGTTCGTGTCCCTCTGCAAGGCCTCCACGTCATGTACATCGCTGATTTTTCTGCTGATCTTTGTATCGTCTGCAAAGGATGTTACTATACTATTGCTGTTTACTCCGCTGTCTATGTCTGTTAGCATGATAATGAACAGGAGTGGGGCCAGTACTGTCCCTTGTGGTACTGAGCTGCGTACTTCCGATTCTGATGATGATATACCTTGAATTTTGACGACCTGCAGACGATCACTAAGGAAGTTGTAGATCCATTTTCCCACTTTGCCTGTTATTCCCATGTCTTTAATTTTATGTGCTATTATACCATGGTCACATTTATCGAAAGCTTTATCAAAATCTGTGTATATAACATCGTAGTTGTCATTGCCTTCCAATGCATCTAGGATATTGTTGTAGTGCTCTATTAGTTGTGATAGGCATGATCTACCTGATCGGAATCCATGCTGATTTTCGTTGAATCTTTCCCGTGTCTCCAGGAAATCATAAATTTTCTCTCTAACTATTCTTTCAAATACTTTGGTGAGGTGGGACGTCAATGACACTGGTCTGTAGTTCTTTGCTTGAGATCTGTCCCCTCCTTTATATATAGGGACATTGTTTGCTCTTTTCAAGATGCTCGGTATTTCCCCAGTGTCTAGGGATCTTCTCCATATCCAGTATAAAGGTGTAGCTATTTCATTTTTAGTTTTTAATCAATAATGCGTTCCAATTGCCCGGACCTGCAGCTGAATTTAGTTTCATTTGTTCTATAGCTCTCGTTACATCTTCTGGTGTAAACTCAAAGTCTGTTATATACTCTCCTTGCAATTCCTCTTCAAAGAATGCATTTATGTCAGGTATCGCTTTGTCACTTTTTGGGGTACTGAAAACTGATTCATATTGAGCTCTCAATGTATCAGATATTTCTTTTGGATCGTCGGTTAGTTCATTATTTCCCGTCCTTAAGGGCCCAATAGCGGCGCGCGTTTTTTTTTTCCTTTTTGCATAGCTATAGAAGTATTTTGGATTTTCCTTTATTGCTTCTACCGCCTTTTCCTCTTCCCTCTCTGTATGGTCCTTAATCAGGGCTTGTATTTCCCTATCGATACCCTCCAGTTTTTCTTTTATTATTTTCCTGCCATTATCTCCGCAGTTTCCTAACTTCGCCTCCACTCTCTTTCTTTTGCGGAATAGTCTTCTCTTTTGCCTTTCTAGCCAGCTCCTCTTTCCTTTTGGCTGTGATTTCGGAGCATATTTTTCTAAAATTCTCAGCGTTTTTTCCTCCAAAGTTGTTAGCATTTCTTCCGTTGTTTTATTCTCGAAAATTGTTCTCCATTCTATTTGGGCCATGTGCGATCTGATTGCTTCCCAATTTATAGTCTTCGAGTTTAAGTTAAAGGCCCCGAATTTACTTCTTTCCACAATATGTGTATTGTCTTCTAATGCTGCCATCATATTTGTTGATATCTCGATTAAGTTGTGGTCTGAGATAATGGTTGGGGTTATTTTTATATCAGCAATCAAGTTCGTGTTATTCGTGAATACCAGATCCAGGCAGTTAGTTTTTCTGGTATTTCCTGTTATCTCCTGTGTCAGCATAAACTCGTTTGTGAGAGCCATCAACATTTTTGCTTGTTTCTGATCTTCTCTTGTGCCCCCCTTGTCCTGGTGAATATATATATTCTTATTCACCTTTTTGTATTTTATAAATGGGAAGTTAAAGTCTCCGCAGATCATTATATTGGGGGATGGAGGGTTTATGGCCTTTATTAGCTTTCTAATGTCATCAATGGCCTCCGAGAATTTTTCGGTGTTGGGGTGTTTGGAGGTCTATAGATGACTATTACTATTAAGTTTAGTTTTTCTATTTTCACTGCTAGGAGTTCCACATAGCTGTTTGATTTACTTATTATCGTCTCTGTCATATGACCTTCCTGTACATATATAGCACAGCCACCTTTCCGTCTCGTCGTTGTATCCGCTCTTAGTAAGTTGAAGCCCTCTATATTTATCTCTTTCTTATCAATACAATGTTCGCAGTTTTCACAATTTCCTTGGCAATCTTTAAGATGAGTTTCTGTGAGGCATGCGATGTCCGCCCTTGTTTCGTCCATAAATCCTTTCAGGTACGAAACCTTATTGAGTGATTGGTTTGGTCTTATTCCTTGAATATTAGCCAGGACAATTTTTATGTTCTCTGTTTTTCGTTGCCCCTTGTGCATTTCAAGTTCGTTTTCCTTCGATATCGCTTGATTCGTTGCTCTATGATCCTCCGAAAGAGATCCGTTTCCTCCTACTTATATTGGTAGCTTCTTGCCTGGTAGCGATTTGGCTCGGGGGTTTCCAGCTGTGTCAACTGCATGTGGATGACATTTAGCATTCGTAAGGTGTCTGAGATGTTGAAAAAATTTTCTTGTTCACTTATTGTGTTCCTATTGTTGTTCCTATTGTTATTTTTATTCCTATTGTCATTTAAACTTTTTCCTTTGTTCGTTGATTCCGTCGGGAGATGTTGATAGTAGCATTTATTCCCGAATTTGCAGGTTCCGTATTTTGCGTAAGTTCTGCAAATGTCCGGGTGGTAGAATTTACATCCGTCTCCAAATTTACAATGCCCATTATTATAGAAGAAATTGCATATCGGGGATGTTCATATATACATTGTCCCTCTTAAATCTGCAATTATCTTTTATATAATACCTGCATATAATTCCTTCCCCATATTTACTCTTGGCTTTTGTTTTTTGCTCCTTATTGGGGGACAGTTTTACTTCGTTTACTTGACTGCCCTCTTGTCTTGTCCTATTTGTGCTAGTTGTGTTTGTGTCCTTCGTTGCCCTTATGCTGTGTGTTGTCTTTACACTCTTTGTCGCCTGTGTGTTTTCGGCCTCATTTTGTGACGGTATTTGAATTCTTTCTATTTCGCCTTTCTCCGTTTCTTCCGTTTTCCACTGTTCTTTGTTTCCACTTTCCTCTTTCATTCTCTTCTCGTAGTCTCTTTCTGCTTTAAATACCGTAAAAGAGTTTAATTCGGTCAAGCAGTTCTCGCAGAAAAATTTTATTCCATTAAACTGCTTTGCGTTCGTTATAAGGGAGATTTTTTCATCTCCCCATTCTAGGCATTTAAAATCAAAAAGTAGCTGACAAAAATCGCACCTGATCGCCTCTGTCTCAGCTGTTGCAGCTTTACAGATCCACAGAGTTGCATGTATGCATTAATTTCCATGTTGGTGAAGTGACTCAAAAAGGGGGTATTATGGGAGGTATTGGGTGGGGGATGACTCAAGCTGTGTGAGGGAAAGAATTTTCCGTTACTCCAGGGTAGGGGATGTGGCACGCTGTATACTTCTCACTGATTGGTCCTCTCGACTGTGGCTGCGGGGGATAATGGGGGGATATTTGCGGGCACTTCAAAAAACAAAACTTTCCTCACAAAGAGACTCGGAAAAATAACAAAAACAAATGCTGTATATATTAATTCACTTTGATTTTATTCACTTTTTTTGTATACGCCGCGATTTTTACTTTTTTAAAAAGAAATACCGCTATGCACTATCAATTAACTCACAATATCGGCACCGTTTAAAACTGATTAACTGCAGGATTTTTACTGTAATATCGCTTTTATTCGGACTTCGATCGAAACACGTGTAACCGCCACAACAGCAAAACACACATCTATATATATACATATACACATTTTAACTGCAAACAACACACAGTATAATTAATGTAAAGAACGACGCTTGTGTAGAAGAGCGTTCCCCACAAGATGAGGAGGGAGAACGAACAAATGAAAAATTAGGTACCACCCGGGAATCGAACCCGGGATCATCCGATTGCCGGTCAAATATGTTATCCACTACACCATGGACCTCGATCAATCAGAAGTCGTAATTCTCCTACATACGAGCAGAAACCAATGCCCTGAGGGGGCACCTACGCATGCCGTACATATATACATTTTAACTGCAAACAACACACAGTGTAATTAATGTCGTTCTTTACATTAATTATACTGTGTGTTATTTGCAGTTAAAATGTATATATGTACGGCATGCGTAGGTGCCCCCTCAGGGCATTGGTTTCTGCTCGTATGTAGGAGAATTACGACTTCTGATTGATCGAGGTCCATGGTGTAGTGCAGTGCTCTTCAACCTTTTTATGCTTACCGCCCACTTTTGTAACTTTTGAATCTCCGTATCGCCCACCAAAATTAAAAATGCAAAAACTCAAACTAAAAGTTATATACCCTGCATAAAACAATAAAATTAATTGCAATTACCTTTAGATTAATGAGATCCTTCGCCCACTAGTGGGCGGTACCGCCCAGGTTGAAGAGCACTGGTGTAGTGGATAGCATATCTGACCGGCAATCGGATGATCCCGGGTTCAATTCCCGGGTGGTACTTCATTTTTCATTTGTTCGTTCTCCCTCCTCATCTTGTGCGGAACGCTTTTCTACACAAGCGTCGTTCATTACATATACAGTACTGGCCAAATTATTAGGAATTTTTTAAAAATTTCATTTTTTGGTATAAAATGTTAAATTAAACCAATTTTAAACGTTGAAAAGTTATTTATTTCTACACAAGAATACATGGTCATTATTTAGCAATAGTTTAGTACTTAGTTTGACCCCCCTTAGCTGCCTTAAGGGCTGCGACACGCTTCGGCATGCCATGAATCAATTTTTGCATAATTCCTTAATACGTGTAGAGTGAAACCAGACTTGAATAAGTCGCCCTATGAGTTGGTGTTTTGTTGTTATCGGCGTTTCATGGATTACGTCCTTTAAAATACACCATAAACTTTCGATTGGGTTCATGTCTGGAGAATTTCCAGCCCATGGGAGCAACCGAACACTATTTTCATGACACCATTTTTTAACCGACTTTGCCGTGTGGCATGGAGCTGAGTCTTGTTGAAAAATCCAACGTCTATTACCATACCATTCCCTTATTTGAGGCAGTAGACGTCTTCTTAGTACTTCTATATACTTGACTTGGTTCATATTCCCCTCAACAATGCTCAAACGACTAGTTCCATGCACAGAAATTGCTCCCCAAACCATGATCTTTTGTGGAAATTTCACCGTTTTCATCAGACACTCAGGCAAAAATTCTTCTCCAGGCCTCCTTCTTACACTTTGAACACGATCGTCAAGCACGGCAATCGTTGACTCATCGGAGAACACCACCTGCAATCAAGAAAGCCCTGTGAAAGAGTCAGTGCATAGCGTATGAAGTACAGCTAAAACGAAGTACAGTATGACTTGCTGCTTTACAGATATTTTTACTGCAGTTTTATCACGTACTGTAAATACACTTCTATGCATACTGTATTTACTGTATTAACATTCTATTTAATGTTAAATATTATTCTTACCTGTTCCCAATCCTCACTAGTCCAGTTAATGTGTTCCTTTGCCCATGCAAAACGTGCCTTCTTCATAGCCTCAGTGAGCCTGGGCTTCTTCCTTGGGCGGTAGGCTTTGAAGCCGGCAGTTAGAAGCCTCCTGTTGACTGTTCTACGACTAATATTGATGCCATCAGCCGCTAGACTACTGGAAATGTTTTTGCAAGTAGCTCTTCTATTTCTAAGAGACAAAATTGCAATCTGTCTATCAGTTCTTGGAGTCGTTACCCTTTTTCTGCCGCATCTTCCAACCCTTTTGGGGCCTACATTTTCTCCAAATACCATTTTTTTCTTAATACGAAGTACTGACTGTGGTGAAACATGGAGTTTGGCAGCGATTTCCTTTGTTTAAATGTAGAAGAAGTTAATAAAACCTGTATTTGCCCAATTTCCGTGGACTCAAGTCATTCTTTCGCCCCATTTTCAAATTCACTTAAAAACTGTAACAAATAATTGCCGAAATTGGGTAAATACACTATTTAAATTAAACGGTAGTTACAATGACACGTAAAAGAAAGAGAAACACACCCGCATCGCACGACAACCAAACGACAACTGACGAACAAACACGCTTCGTTCGACTAAAGAATTATGCAAAAAATTGATTCATGGCATGCCGAAGCGTGTCGCAGCCATTATGGCAGCTAAGGTGGGTCAAACTAAGTACTAAACTATTGCTAAATAATGACCATGTATTCTTGTGTAGAAATAAATAACTTTTCAACGTTTAAAATTGGTTTAATTTAACATTTTATACCAAAAAATGAAATTTTAAAAAAATTCCTAATAATTTGGCCAGTACTGTATATATACGCGCTACTTTAAGTATATTTCACTTTTGTGTATCCTCTGGAAGAATAAAAGTTAATTAATGATTGTTAATGATTGCACTTGTTTGGTGGTATGACCAAGACAGTAAATAAAAGGCAGCGGGGAGAAGGGAAGGAGGGAAGAAAGGGAAGAAACAAAGTTAGAAATAGAAAGAAGAAAAGAGCCTATCCCCAATCTCTATCCAGCATGAACCCGGAATCTCTGTTGTGGCGGAGAGAATGCTTAGCTTTCCAAATCCGTTGGGTGCAGTTTGGGGATACGAAACCCGGGTGCCTGCTAACCCCATAAGGAGTCGAACAGGGCCACATAAAAAACACGACAGCGGATGTCAGAAGAAAAGAAGAAAGACCTGTTGAGGACTGAAAGAGAAAGGCAAAATGCCACTCACTCTCCATTGCAGTTTCAAGGAAACAAGCCCTGTAATCCCATTACAGGATCAGAACTTTTCACAATAGTTAACGATGCCAACTTACAGAACAACGACACACTCTCAGAGGACACACAGAGGTCAACTCGAGTCTTATTCTCATGAGACTAGTATATATATATATATATATATATATATATATAAAACTCTCTCTCTCTCTCTCTCTCTCTGCCGTCACTTATTCCTCTTCTTTTCTTTCTTCTCTTGGGTGGCTGGGTGCATGTGAAGAGTGAGAGCAGTGTATGATGTGTAAAATTTTATTTTCGTTCTCAATTCCTGTTTCAATCCCTTTTCCCTTTCACCACCTTGCCGGCGTGATTGCTTTGTGCGTACATGGGTGTAGACACGGATAGTTTGATATTTTCCCCTCTCTCTTAATCCTTTCTGGGGCTAGCCTGGAGTGGGCAGTAGTATAACCGCAAAATGGGGGAGTGCAATGCAATTGCAAGGTTGCACAAAACATAGTATGATCAATATATTAGTACAGGAAAAATATACATATTATATTAAATTATATTCGAAATATACAAAACGTATAATCATATTAGTACAGGAAAAAATATACGAAACGTATAATCATATTATTACAGGAAAAATATATATTGTCTTTACGTTCTACAGTGCAAAACGCTAAACTCGCATTTGATAGAGTCTATATCAACATCGCCATTACTTTGTACGATGTGGTAAAGCCGTCCAAGCATCACTTCCCGTTTAACTGATACGGTGGTCTATATACTATAAATGGCTTTCATATCGTTCAATACTATTTTTGTGCCCACTTTACACTCGGCGGGCAAGTTATCTTTAAGCACGGCTAGAACACAATCAAAAGCACGCACAAAAATGTCATCGTTAACCACAACATTAAATGCAAGTTTATAATCATGCCTTACCAATCGGGGATTTTTTCTTAACGCCGCGAACTTTTCAATCGTGAACTCTTCTTCACTCGGCATAGCGGCATTGGAAATAATCTTTCATATCGTAACGACACCTATCCACTATATAGAGGTACAACTCTTCAGGGTGAACAGTGTAGGCGAGCTCAGCTCTGTACCTCTCAAGTGTTTTGTACCAAAGTTCAGGGTATTTCGAAGAATCAAACCTTTTAAATATGCATCCAGATCTAGACCGTTCTCCCCCTGTTCATTCCTATATTCAACAAATCCGTCGAGCAGGGCGGTGTATGCGTGTTCAAGAACCGTGTCAAAATAAATCATGTCTGTAACACGACCGTCTAATATAGGCTTCAGCTTACGGAATCCGACGATTTCAAACATTCTGTCGAGGATGAAACGGCTTCGTGTAGGGAAAAGAACGTCATTATCAGCTGTGTTCTTCCACATCAGTCGTATATCAATGCATGGTTGTTCGTTATTTACACACAATGTACAAACAATGGTATATGAGGAGGCGTCGCTAATCATCTCTCTTATTGTACCTACGCCGACAGGTATTTTATAATGGTCCTCAGCCCACCTCTCAAATACCACAAAGATTCTATTCATCTCCTCAACATTTAAATAAATTACGTTACGTTTGCTTGCATGCCTGCAGGTCGTTTCAAGCACATAGTTAATGGTGCCGGTTACACGCCTGAACACGCGCAATGACTTCGTCACGGAGACGTCGAACGAAGCGTTGAGAATGCTTCTCAAAGGGAGTTCCATCGTATTCGCACGTTCACTCGGTGCAAGCTCTGAGATGACTATGAGCCACAGGAGGCAGGCAGGCAGGATCGGCTCGACGGACGGGGTGAGTCACCCTGATGAAACGTGAATGGGTTTGTTCGAACTCGTATGCTCCGTGAGGTACACCGGTGGGCGGTACGGGAGGAGTCAGTCATACCATAATCTAATGAAACACGTACGGCGCTGACCCAACATGAATCGTTGTACCCCATTATATTGGGCAGGTGTCTTGAGAAATTTTCCGATACAAGAATCAATTTCGGTTTTAATATTTTATCACTCCCGCTCCCCCGAATACGCACCAGATATTTTTGCAAAGCGGGATTTTCACGAACTAAACACATTTTATAACGTTTTTAAATGTTTTATCACTCCTAAACATCTTCACAAACCGGTGCGCTATTAAAGAGAAACATATGTTCATATTTATCCTTTTTGTTTAACAGGCGATACTCATCTCTAAAATCTGTTCAAAACTCACACAACCCATTAGCCACAACCTCACTACAAACCTCATCATGATATATATTAATGTAGTGGTAAAAATACTTAAGATTGTCCATGATGACAAGATTTACATTTTCAGCCGTAGGGTACGAGTAATCGGTATGGTGTAACATATAATACCGCTTATCACACCGCTCATCCACAAGACTTCTTCTTCCGCAGCTTATTATCCCATCTTTACATGGGGTCGCTGTTTTTAGTTCGTCTTCTCCACTCTCCTCTGTCGTATACCGCGTCCTCCTCCAAGTCCTTCTCCCTGATGTCCGCCACCACACAGTCCCTCCATCTCGTCTTCGGTCTTCCTCTTCTTCTCCGTCCCGGCAACTCCATCTCCAGCACTCTGCGCCCCACATACTCCCAAACCCACACCCAAACATCTGCGCCCCACACCCAAACATCCACAAGACTCACTACCCATAACTGTTGTTTATCTTCTGAGCGTGTTGCTTCTTCTACCACGCGGTATATGTGAGCCTTTATAAAGCTTAGTTCTATAACATACTTCTGTACATCGTCTGTACTGCGAAATCCTACAACCCCCTCGCCAGAATATCCATAGAGTATTTGAATAGCCTGATCCTTCGCACGATTCAATGCAGTCTTAAAAGAGGCAAAGGAGGCGGGAGTAGGGAGTTTTTCAGTATCCACTACATCTATGCACTTAGCGGAATACCACTTCATAAATGTTGAACACGCGATATTAAAGGTAGCCATTAGTATTTTTCTTCTATGCGTGAGAATACACGTCTGAGCTCAAGGGTATACAGAGGTCAACTGAGTACGGAAGGGTAGATGCCAGCTCAGGTTCCGGCATGATTCACGACGCCGGTCTCACAGTGGGCGGAGCTTAGCTTTTTACTGTACACACGCACACATTCAAAGTGAAACGCTAGTTGAAACACGATTTATTTAATAAATGAAATGTTCAGGGTGTATATATATGTATATACTTACAAATACGTGTAATAAATAAGTTAACAATAGACATATCAAAGATTATGGTATCCAAAGAGCACGGTGTCATAGGTACCAGGCACCTGGTAGCGTTTCCTACAGGTGTTACGGCACACCTTTGTACCCCTAAGTTCCTTCACGCCCCCCAACTTCTGCGCCCGAAAATTGTGGGTGCCTACAGTCAGTTGGGGCGAGCGGTCAACCTCATCATCTTCCAAGCACACTAACTCCTTCAGCAAATCAAAGTTAACAACCCGCCGATTCGCTTGGTTAAGCGTGATACCCTTAGCCTTCACGATATACTTCGTATCATCTCCTATCCTCACCCGTACCCCATAGGTTTTTGGTCCTGTTGACACAAACGAGTCGGCGTATGCGCTGTCCCCATACTCATCCTTGATCTCGTCAGTTAGCTCCCCGAGGAACTCCCCAATAGCCGGCATGTATTCACCCCTCCTCGCTGTGAATATCACGCTATCTGTATCGGCATACAATATCCGTCGCCCAAGAGAATGCAATAGTTCCCAAAGTTTGATGCGTGCTTAGGCTGTTGTGAAGCTGGCTACAGGAATGTTTGTAACCCGTGAGTTGTCTGTGGACAATTCGGTGTTGTTGTACTTTATTATGTAAGTGTTACCTACATTCACAATCTCCATGACCTCTTTATCGGGTGCGCTGGCGTAATCCCAAACTTCACTATAACTTTGCGCAAAATGAACGTTCCCTTTACCGGTATTCTGCGCAAACTTTCTCCAAAGACTGTTTAGGCACAACTTTGCACTAAAGCGCTTGCCAGGGTTCTTTACAATTTGGGTCCGGTCAAGATGTATACCTTCGTGGTCACGGTAACACTGAATATAAGACGTTTTTTTATCTTCGGTTTCAACCCCTCGCGGATATCATGACGCCTCTACCTTATCCTTCAAAAATGCGTTTATATATGGTGTGAAAAGATTGGGTAGCTTCTGAAACCTCCACACCTCATGTATCTTCATTATTCTACACCCATAACGAACGGCTAGGGCCAGCTCAGGGCTTGTGTATGCACCGCTGATCTTAAGCTGGTGGGGTATATGGTTACAATGGTACGTGCAGGAAAATAAGAATCTGTGAATGTGGTATGTTTCACATGATGGATAATTGGGGAAAGTTTACCCATAAATGTGACGAAATTCACTGTCCTACATTCCATGAGAAATATAAGGCGGATATACACGAACGCTGAAACCAAAGAGGTACATGTAATTCCGCATTTACTTGTGAGTCAGACTATCTGTGATGAGTGTATGGAGATCGAGTGTGATGAGTGCCACAAATGTGGTAAACGGACAAACGTTTTTAAAACGAAAGCTCACGATATCCCTGTAAAACTATTTGTGTCCTCCATTGTCAAGTTAGCGGACAAGTTAAAAAAAATGACTGTGTATATTCTTGCCCATAACGGGGCAAAATTTGACACAGTTCCTTTATAAGGAGTTGCTTGAGCACGAGTCCTCTGAGATATTTACAGGTGATCCGTTGAAAAGAGGCAACAAATTAATACAGATGCAAATAAGAGGTAATGTACAATTTAAAGACACTTTATTATTCACACTTGTAAATTAGCAAAGCTACCCAAGGTGATGGGCGGAGCAGCTGAAGTTTCAAAAGGATATTTCCCTTACACATTCCTCACTAGCGAAACTTTAAATTACGTAGGACTGCCGGCACCCAAACATTACTTTAACTATGATTGTATGAGCACAGATGAACCTGAAGATTTTGACCGATACTACAACAATTTTAATGAATGTAATCCTTATAATATAGCTGATGAATGTGAGCGTTATAGCGTGAATGATGTGTGCGTGCTTAGAGTATGTTTCCAGGGCTTTAGATGGATGTACATATGTCGTTTCAAATGCGATCCGCTGCAAATTGCAACAACCATCGCCTCATTATGTTTTACGGTGTTCAAGAATAACTTCATGCCTAAAGACACCTTAGCCATTATCCACAAAAACAACCCCCGCAGTTATGGGCACAAGGCTATTTACTGGCTCATACACCTACAACAGCAGACAGGTGTATATATAAAGCATGCCCGCAACACGGGCGAAGTACCCATTAAGGTAAATGGCCATGTTTTTTGGGTTGATGGTCAAAGTGAAAACCGTGCCACAGGTAAGAAGAATGTGTGCTCCTTTAACGGTTGCTGGTGGCACGGATGCCCCCGTCCTGATTGTGGAATCGCAGGAGATATCCACGGTAGATCTCCTGCCGACTGTCTTGCGTGGACGCGCACCCGCGATCAATATATAGGGTCCCAGTTCACTCACAAAGTCTTGTGGGAGCATGAATATGATGCACGGATGGAGACAGACGGACAATACCGTGAAGAAATAAACACGATCAAGCGTTCAATGGTGCTGGATCCTCTCAGATGCGGTGTTAGCTTGTTCGGAGGGCGTACAAATCCCTTCAAGCTATACTTTCCACCTACGCAGGGCGTGAAACTCCATTACTACGATTTCTGTTCTTTATACCCCTACGTGATGAAGAACAATCCGTACGTCGTAGGTGCACCTGAGAAACTGGTGGAACCTGCCTACCCTCCATCAACGAGTTCTCAAGAAATTTGAACGGGTACTATTTCGGCCTTTCTTTTGTAGACGTGCTCCCCCCTCGCGATTTATGGATGCCGATCTTACCCGTGGTTATAGATCACAAACTCATGTTTCCCTTGTGCGTGAAGTGCGCGGAAGAGAACAACGGCGATTGTAACCATATACCCCACCAGCTTAAGATCAGCGGTGTATACACAAGCCCTGAGCTGGCCCTAGCCGTTCGTTATGGGTATAGAATAATAAGATACATGAGGTGTGGAGGTTTCAGAAGCTACTTAATCTTTTCACACCATATATAAACGCATTTTTGAAGCATAAGGTAGAGGCGTCATGATATCCGCGAGGGGTTGAAACCGAAGATGAAAAATCGTCTTATATTCAGTGTTACCGTGACCACGAAGGTATACATCTTGACCGGACCCAAATTGTAAAGAACCCTGGCAAGCGCTTTAGTGCAAAGTTGTGCCTAAACAGTCTTTGGAGAAAGTTTGCGCAGAATACCGGTAAAGGGAACGTTCATTTTGCGCAAAGTTATAGTGAAGTTTGGGATTACGTCAGCGCACCCGATAAAGAGGTCAAGGAGATTGTGAATGTAAGTAACACTTACATAATAAAGTACAACAACACCGAATTGTCCACAGACAACTCACGGGTTACAAACATTCCTGTAGCCAGCTTCACAACAGCCTAAGCACGCATCAAACTTTGGGAACTATTGCATTCTCTTGGGCGACGGGTATTGTATGCCGATACAGATAGCGTGATATTCACAGCGAGGAGGTGTGAATACATGCCGGCTATTGGGGAGTTCCTCGGGGAGCTAACTGACGAGATCAAGGATGAGTATGGGGACAGCGCATACGCCGACTCGTTTCTGCCAACAGGACCAAAAACCTATGGGGTACAGGTGAAGATGGGGATGATACGAAGTATATCGTGAAGGCTAATGGTATCACGCTTAACCAAGCGAATCGGCGGGTTGTTAACTTTGATTTGCTGAAGGAGTTAGTGTGCTTGGAAGATGATGAGGTTGACCGCTCGCCCCAACTGACTGTAGGCACCCACAATTTTCGGGCGCAGAAGTTGGGGGGGCGTGAAGGAACTTAGGGGTACAAAGGTGTGCCGTAACACCTGTAGGAAACGCTACCAGGTGCCTGGTACCTATGACACCGTGCCTTTGGATACCATAATCTTTGATATGTCTATTGTTAACTTATTTATTACACGTATTTGTAAATATATACATATATATACCTCCTGAACATTTCGTTTATTAAATAAATCGTGTTTCAACTAGCGTTTCACTTTGAATGTGTGCGTGTGTACAGTAAAAAGCTAAGCTCCGCCCACTGTGAGACCGGCGTCGTGATATCATGCCGCAACCTGAGCTGGCATCTACCCTTCCGTACTCAGTTGACCTCTGTATACCCTTGACTCAGACGTGTATTCTCACGCATAGAAGAAAAATACTAATGGCTACCTTTAATATCGCGTGTTCAACATTTATGAAGTGGTATTCCGCTAAGTGCATAGATGTAGTGGATACTGAAAAACTCCCTATTCCCGCCTCCTTTGCCTCTTTTAAGACTGCATTGAATCGTGCGAAGGATCAGGCTCTTCAAATACTCTATGGATATTCTGGCGAGGGGGTTGTAGGATTTCGCAGTACAGACGATGTACTGAAGTATGTTATAGAACTAAGCTTTATAAAGGCTCACATATACCGCGTGGTAGAAGAAGCAACACGCTCAGAAGATAAACAACAGTTGTGGGTAGTGAGTCTTGTGGATGAGTGGTGAGATAAGCGGTATTATATCATGTTACACCATACCGATTACTCGTACCCTACGGCTGAAAATGTAAATCTTGTCATCATGGACAATCTTAAGTATTTTTACCACTACATTAATATATATCATGATGAGGTTTGTAGTGAGGTTGTGGCTAATGGGTTGTGTGAGTTTTGAACAGATTTTAGAGATGAGTATCGCCTGTTAAACAAAAAGGATAAATATGAACATATGTTTCTCTTTAATAGCGCACCGGTTTGTGAAGATGTTTAGGAGTGATAAAACATTTAAAAACGTTATAAAATGTGTTTAGTTCGTGAAAATCCCGCTTTGCAAAAATATCTGGTGCGTATTCGGGGGAGCGGGAGTGATAAAACATTAAAACCGAAATTGATTCTTGTATCGGAAAATTTCTCAAGACACCTGCCCAATATAATGGGGTACAACGATTCATTTTGGGTCAGCGCCGTACATGTTTCATTAGATTATGGTATGACTGACTCCTCCCGTACCGCCCACCGGTGTACCTCACGGAGCATACGAGTTCGAGCAAACCCATTCACGTTTCATCAGGGTGACTCACCCGGTCCGTCGAGCCGATCCTGCCTGCCTGCCTCCTGTGGCTCATAGTCATCTCAGAGCTTGCACCGAGTGGACGTACCATAGTCATCTCAGAGCTTGCACCGAGTGAACGTGCGAACACGATGGAACTCCCTTTGAGAAGCATTCTCAACGCTTCGTTCGACGTCTCCGTGACGAAGTCATTGCGCGTGTTCAGGCGTGAAACCGGCACCATTAACTATGTGCTTGAAACGACCTGCAGGCATGCAAGCAAACGTAACGTAATTTATTTAAGTGTTGAGGAGATGAATAGAATCTTCGTGGTAGTTGAGAGGTGGGCTGAGGACCGTTATAAAATACCTGTCGGCGTAGGTACAATAAGAGAGATGATTAGCGACGCCTCCTCATATACCATTGTTTGTACATTGTGTGTAAATAACGAACAACCATGCATTGATATCCGACTGATGTGGAAGAACACAGCTGTTAATGACGTTCTTGTCCCTACACGAAGCCGTTTCATCCCCGACAGAATGTTTGAAATCGTCGGATTCCGTAAGCTGAAGCCTATATTAGACGGTCGTGTTACAGACATGATTTATTTTGACACGGTTCTTGAACACGCATACACCGCCCTGCTCGACAGATTTGTTGAATATAGGAATGAACAGGGGGAGAACGGTCTAGATCTGGATGTATATTTAAAAGGTTTGATTCTTCGAAATACCCTGAACTTTGGTACAAAACACTTGAGAGGAGGACATGATTAAAGCAAGCCAAAGGAAGAAACTGATATCTCGTTACGACTTCTATAATGGTAGGATAGTAAGTCGCTCAGATGTCGATGTGACCAGGCTAAATATAGCCCATTCCAGGTGATAACGCAGGCAGACTTCCAAGCACCACCACGTCATTGTTACTGGCCCAAATTTAATTTTTCATTGCATTTATTTATTGTAAATAAGAATAAAAATGGTTTTTATTAATTTTCAAAGTAACGAGTAGCGAGTAGCGGTTGGAATTCCTCTAAAATGTAGCGCCCCTACTGCTTTTGCTACTTTTCTTCAAAAGCAGCGCTACTTTTTTAGTAGCAGTAGCGGTAGCGCCGCTGCTTTTGAAGAAAAGTAGCAAAAGCAGTGGCGCTACCGCTACTGCTACTAAAAAAGCAGCACTGCTACTCCCAACACCGGTAATGACTGCTGTTTCTTGGCGCTCTTCGGTGTAGCTCCTTCTGTCGCTCCATTTTCCGGAAGTTGTCTAGTTTCGGCCAAAAAGTCAAACGAAGAGTTTATCAGTCAAAATGACTGTAAATCCATAAACTTATAGTTACAGGGTGCAATTTTGAGTTCTATATCCTCTGGCTACGGTTTACATGCCAATCTCCAACTAAATACATCTGCGCTCTTTACCTTTCTCCTAATTCTACTGACTATCCAAAATTCTTCGACTACCTCATTTCCAAAGTGGAATACGTTCTTTCCCGCTCTTCCTTTGCTGAGTTCTCCATTTTAGATTTCAATGCTCACCACCACCTTTGGCTTTCCTCCCATTTCACTGACATCCCTGGTGAACTAGCTTACAACTTTTCCGTCCTAAATGACCTACAGCAGATTGTACAGCACCCTACTCGTATCACCGATCGCCTTGGAGAGAGGCTCAACATCCTGGATTTATTTCTTACCTCTCATCCTTCTTCTTACTCTGTGAAACTTTTTTTCTCCGTTGGGCTCCTCTGACCACAATCTTATATCTGTTTCCTGTATTATCGCTCCAATTCGGCCTTTGGATCCTCCCAAGAGGAGGCACCGTTGACATTTCGACGCCGCTGATTAAGAGGTCCTTTGGCAGTACTTCTGTGATTTCCCATGGAATGATTACTGCTTCCGTGGCCGGGGCCCTTCCGAGCGCGTTGAACGCATCACGGAGGTGATTCTCTCAGGAATGGAGGTGTACATTCCATATTTTATTTCTACTACAAATGCAAAAAAACCTTGGTTTAACTTTACTTGTTCTAATGCTATCCGCAACAGAGAAGCTAGAAGCTTTCAGAAGGTACCGTCCCTATCCAACTCCTCACTCTCATTCAGCTTATATTTCTGTCCGGAACCATGCAAAATCTGTTCTTCGACTAGCCAAAAATTCCTTTATCCGAGAAAAATGTGAAAACCTATCCTCTTCTAATTCTTCTCTCTCTGGCATCTAACTAAAAACCTCTTCAACAACTTTACTTCCTCTTCTTTCCCTCCTCTTTTTCATTCCGAAGGCTCACTTGCCGTCTTTCTCCTGACAAAGCTGAACTCTTCCCTCAAACTTTCGTTTACAATTCAACCTTGGACGATTCCAGTGCTGTTCCTTCATCTCCTCCCCATCTGACTTTATTATGTCTGAAATTAGAATCTCTTCTAAAGATGTTTTTTCTGTCATATCTGAGCTCAACTCTAGGAAGGCGTACGGTCCTGATGGTGTTCCTCCTGTTGTTCTTAAGAACTGTGCTTTAGTGCTGACACCATGCCCAGGCAAAGTCTTTCGTCTGTCTCTCTCAACTGGTACTTTTCCTTCCTGCTGGAAGTTCACTTTCATTCAGCCTGTCCCAAAGAAGGGTGACCGCTCTCAACCCTCTAACTATCGTCCAGCTTTGATTTCTTGCCTTTCCAAAGTATTTGAATCTATCGTTATGGGAAGATTCTTAAACACCTCTCTTCTCACAATCTTCTTTCAGATCGTCAGTATGGGTTCCGCAAGGGACACTCTACTGGCGATCTTCTTGCATATCTCTCTGACTCTTGGTCATCCTCCTTTCGGGATTTCGCTGGAACTTTTGCTATTGCGCTTGCCATATCAAAAGTTTTCATAGAGTCTGGCACAAATCTTTAATTTCCAAACTGCACTCCTTCAGTTTCTATCCTTTTATCTGTGCCGTCATCTCTAATTTCCTTTCTGGCTGATCTATAGCTGCGGTTGTAGATGGCCACTGTTCTTCTCCGAAAGTTATTAACAGAAGTGTTCCTCAGGGTTCTGTCCTGTCATCCACTCTTTTCTTTTTATTTATTAATGATCTTTTAAGTCGCACTTCCTGTCCTATTCACTTCTATGCCGATGATTCCACTCTTCACTTCATCCGCTTCCCAAAGCGTCCCTCTCAACGTCACTTCCTGATTCGCGTGGGACGGCTATGGGACACCTGACCTCTGATCTTTCTGCTATATCTGACTGAGGCAGAGAAAAACTTGTGGCATTCATTGCCCCCAAAACTCAGTTCCTCCATCTGTCTACTTGTCACAATCTTACACACGACTATCCCCTTACTTTCAACAACACACAACTCAATCCTTCTTATTCTCTTAACATTCTTGGCGTTTCCTTTTCTCGTGATCTTTCCTGGAAAGATCACATATACTCTCTTTCCAAAACAGCTTCTAAGAGGTTAGGTGCGCCTCCGCGGTTTCTTCACTCCCACTTAGTTGCTATCTCTGTGGAGGGGTCTTATTCGCCCCTGTATGGAGTATGCTTCTCACGTGTCGGGTGGCTCAACCCATACAGCCGTACTTGACCTGGTGGAACCAAAAGCTTTCCCTCTCATCAGTTCCCCGCCTCTTACTTATTGTCTTCAACCTCTCTCTCTACGCCGCAATGTTGCCTCACTCTCTCTTTACTATCGCTATTATAACGGACATTGCTCTTCTGAACTCCCTAACTGCATGCCTCCTCCTATAAGGAGAGCACGCAGCACCAGACTTTCTACACTTTCTCATTCTTTTTTCTGTCGGTATTTTCAATCTTTCATCTACTCAACCTGTCAACTCTGGAACAATCTTCCTCACTCCATCTTTCCTCCTGCCTATGACTTCCCATCTTTCAAACGCAGAGTGTCTAGGCATCTCGAAAACCCCGGACCTTGATTTCGGCGCTCTTCTTTTTTATGGGGGTGGGGCGCTTTTGCGTCCATTTGCTTTTGGCTCCTCCTTCTTGCATAAAAAAAATGAAAATGAAACTATAATTTTAATTACCTCTCAATGAACAGTCAAATTAATACAAGGTAAATTTGGTAAACGGTAATGAAAAGGGGGTACAAAACAAAAGATATGCAAGCGCTTTTGTGTCGGCCTCGTGGAGTTGATGAGGATTACGGCGGCGATTGAAGAAGCGGACGTCGGTTGAAAAGGTTACATAATGGATGGAGAGGTTGCAGGATTGCAACAATGATCAAGTCCGTGTTGACTGAGAAGTGAAGAATCAAAGGTCGAATGGACGGAAGTTGAATGAAGGGAAAGCCGAATGAAGGAGGTCGAGCGAGACAAAACGGATCGGAGTTTCTACGACGAAGGTTGGAGAGCGAAAAAAGAACAAAATAAAGTTGATTTACGCTTTAACTCTGCGGCACACACGCAAAAATTTTATTATGTAATTTTATTATTTAATTGGTTTGTTTTATTTTTATTTTATTATTTTTTTTAATGTTTTCTTTCATGCGCTAATCTTGTTACAATTTGAAGGACGGAAAAGGGGTACATGTGTTGATTTTAGGAAGAAGTTAGGACTGAAAAGGTGGGTTACCCACTGTGCCTGAAAGAGTTAATAGCCTCACTCTGGTAACGTGGAAATTAAGTATAGAGAAAGTAGGAGGGTACAGAAAAGGGGTTGCTACCAGTCGTCCCAGATACCTGAGTTTCAGTAAGGAAAAGAAAGTGAGGTTTAGAGGAGAAGAGATGGTGTTCAACAGATTGAAAATTTGAGGAAAGGCCACGAATGTTGGAGAAGTTCATGAAAAGTGAATCAGGCAGAAGCCCAGAACATCTCGAATGAGCAGTAGCAAAACCAGCCCGCTATCCGGGTCTGTGTTCCTGGTATCGGTAGCAGGAAACCAGAAGTGGGGACATTTATGGTCCCCTCCCCATGGGACTCCAAGGCTCTTGAAGTCGTTGCCATTGTTTTTTTTTATTTTAAAAATATTATGTAATGTGTAAGATGTGTGTATGCTAACATTATATAATTTCTTAGTACGGCCCCACTTGGAATACTGCGTTCAGTTCTGGTCCCCATATTTACGACAGGAGATTGACAGAATGGAGAAAGTGCAGCGATGGCCTACTAAGATGATTCCTAGACTTAGAAACAAATCATACGCTACCCATTTAGAAACTTTAAATTTATTCTCACTCGTAAAAAGGGGTATTCAAGATTTAATGTAGGTGTTTAAAATGATTAAAGGTTTTGATAATGACGCAGGAAAATATTTTATCTTCAGAAATGCAGATAGAACTCGCGGTAATTGCCTTAAATTGGTGGGTAAACATTTTAATTCTAATGAAGTTAAGCATATTTTTTCAGTCGTATAGTTAATTTGTGGAATGGATTGCCAGCCAGACTAATTCAAAGTAATTCGGTCGAATCCTTTAAAAAGATACTAGATGCTTATCTTTCCTTAAACCTTCAGCTAGAAGCATTTGTTAACGCGAATATGTATTGTAGAATTTTCACTCGGATTCCCTCCTCTTTACTTTAATATTTTTCACTTTCTCTTTAAGTTTCCTTTCTTTCACCCTCTTCTTTGCTTTGCTTTAAAACTCTCACTTGTCTTTAAATTTTCTTACATCTTTTAACCTTCCTTCTTAAATAGACAGCCAAGTAGGGACCAGCCGCTCTGTTGCTGTTTGGTCTCCTTTATATTCCTTTGTAAGTGTATGTTTGAGAGCATGTTGGACTGCTCACACGGTAGATGAGACACAAAAAAATCAACTAATGAGGACAGTGATAGGAGAAACGGGAGTTCCAGCACTCCCTATCTTCTGCCTAACGTCACCCCCGCAGTACTTCCCTGGTCGAGTGGTGTTTACAATCTCCCCCATGATTGGTGTCTCTATGAAGAGGAGATTGAAATAATTCTTCAGTTTCGTTTCACGCAAGCAACATTGTTAATGGAAACATTCTTGAGTCTGCCATCATTCAACCTACAAACAATTTCAACCTTAGCCAGGGCCTCTCTCTCTCTCTCTCTCTCTCTCTCTCTCTCTCTCTCTCTCTCTCTCTCTCGACTAAATTTGAATTACGACTCAGATCTCGATCTTGTTATTAATTTCAGTGTTTCCTTGGATGTCATTAGACGAAAGCGCTTGAGCACTATTTTGTGTTTTAATTTTCCTTTGTGGTTATTTTCACCATAAATATTATTCACGTGTTACTTTCGTGAAATAATATTCACACATATATACAAATATAAATATATCAACTGGCAGAACTGAGCGTCCACTTTTTATAGCACTTAACATGTCCGTTTCTTGATGGGATTGAACTCAGAATGGTCCCCTGAGATCTTTTATGTTACACACAAACCATCATGAAACGGACATGTTAAGTGCTTTAAAAAATGGACGCTCAATTCCGCCAGTTGACGTTTACGTCTGGTTTTGGCTGAAAATCCAATAGTTACCCCTTTTCCTTTGATGTATTCAATCCGACGTGAATGCAACGAGTTTCTTGCGTATATTGAGGTTCTGAATATAGAAGGCTAGGTGTGGCTGTAAACCCTAGATCCTGTCCCAAAGCTGTATACTATCTGCTTGGCAGATAGCTGGTGAGGGAAGCTATATTTTGGTGTCTCTTTGCGAGTGACCCGTTGCCCACGTCGGGCTTACATCATGAAAAAGAAAAACTATAGTACTTGTGATTTACCATTACTTATTCGAACTATAGTGGATTTAATTTTTCCTGAAAAGTTCCTTGTTCCATGCACAGCCTATGTGTAACACAAAAGATCTCAGGGGACCATTCTGAGTTCAATCCCATATATATACGCAAAAATTGCCCCTACCAGGGTTCGATCCCACTACCTCCTCTTGAATAGAAAGTGAGGGCACTAGCTTGTTCATGCATGATATTCCATCTATGGGACCCCAGCGTTTGGACACCAGATAATTTGAATGAAATACTGGTCATTAACTCGAGTGAGGGAGGATAAACGCGTGAAATGCCTCTGGACGCGAAAACGTAATGCGTTTCCTTGGTTATTTAAATGTATGTCATGTTATATCTTTCATCCCGTCGTAGTGCAGTGGCTAGCGCCCTCATCTTCTATCAACATGTGGTGTGTTGAAATCCTAGTGGCGGCAACTTCTGCATTATGCAAAATCGCGATCGTGTGTGTGTTTGTGTGTGTGTTCATGCGTGGTATTCTATATATACGAGTATATATATATATATATATATATATATATACAGTGCTTTTTTTGTAAAAAAAAGAGGTGCCGGTACTCATATCTTGAAAAATTGTAAAATTCCTCTCCCACCCCTGCCCTCTTCCTGCGTCCCCTCCCCCTTCTCGTCAGCCAACGAATTGTCACGTGAATTTGTTGTTCTCGCCAAATGAGTCAGTCGAGATGGGAACGTTAATTTATTAGAGCGGACGTGTGTCAACGTCGCTCTGAAAAAAAAGGTGCCGGTACGCCGTACCGGCGCGTACCGTCACAAAAAAAGCCCTGTGTGTGTGTGTGTGTGTATATATATATATATATATATTAAGAACAAATTTCTCAAAGTGCAATTTAATATGAAATAAAACAACCCTTATACTTCTGCAACCATTTTTCTTTCAGTCTTTTACTGGAGTTTTATTTTTCTCTGGTCATGAACTGAAATTAATAGAGCGAAAATTTTTACACTTTTAACCCTTTCATCGCCACATTATGGTATGGATATATATGCGGGTATGGCGTGGCAGGCACCAGTTTGTGGCAACGAATATATGCGGGTTTGGCGGCGAGATGGTTAAACTACGGAAAAGTAAATTATTGAATAGCACTTTATTATGTGAAGTTTCTTTTATCATCTTATTTAACAGAAGAACGAGATTCAGGAAAAAAGGAGTGAAGGATTAAATTTGTGTATACGACTGATACACCTTAAAGATGAAGGATTCAATTGTACTGTACATATATTTCAGATGTTGTCCATCGTTTCAGTTTATTTACACAATTTAACAACGTCTTGTCAGTATAGTCAGCGGAAGATGTCCGAATGTGCATGCAAGAGGGATTTGCAGAATGGTACAAGACATTAGTTCGAACGAGTGACAGATGGATGCTGGAGGCAATTTGGTGTGATGTTTTTCCTTTCAAAATCGACAGCATCTCAAGATCGGAATCTCATTGCTGAAGCAAATGCAAAACAGATTTAATTTTCAGAACAATGAAGAGTCACAGCCTCTTTTCGCTACAAATAGGTTTTATATTTAGCCTGAAATAAATATTTTTCATTCAAAAGAACTAGCGATGTTGATAATAATAATAATAATAATGTATGGGATTATTTAACACTCCGTAACGGCCAAAAATGTCATGTGATGAAGGGGACGCGGAGCAATCCAAGAATAAGCACCCCAAATCAATTTAGTGTGCTTTTCTTGGATTGGGGGTCGAACGAGGGTGCTTGTTCTTGGATTGCTCTAAAATGGAGTTAAAATGCAGTTAATTGCTTTAAAATGGTTAATTGAATGCCTGGTTAAGTTAATTGTACGCCCTTGACGATTGGTTAGGTTAAGTCGTGATATTTTCGTTAGTTTTAACGAAAATATCACGACTTAACCTAACCAATCGTCAAGGGCGTACAGTTGATCTAACCTGGCATTCAATTAACCTAACCTGACATTCAATAATTTTACCGTAGGTTTCAATATATTTATAAATAAGTCCTGAAATGTAAAAACCATTC
Organism: Bathynomus jamesi; assembly: GCA_023014485.1. Lineage (NCBI taxonomy): Eukaryota > Metazoa > Arthropoda > Malacostraca > Isopoda > Cirolanidae > Bathynomus > Bathynomus jamesi. The sequence continues at coordinate 53,958 of JAJOZX010012266.1, forward strand.
AGAAGTTTGAGGGCAAGATGACAGCATCAACTTTTCAAACTGAAGTGTTACCATCATTGGTTGAAGATCCATTGCCAGTAATAAATTGGTGTAAGGGAAAAAATCTTATTAAAAAAGTGGTGCTCTGTGCTAAGTGCGATCAAGCAATGACCTGGACAAAGTTTTCGAGGAACGTTGATGTTAAAATCCTTTAATTTGGATTGAGGTCGCACTGGGGTGCTGTTTCTTGGATTGGGGTCTAACTGGGGTGCTTTTTCTTGGATTGGGGACTTTGGGGTGCTTATTCTTGGATTGCTCCGAGGACGCTACATCGTGTGAACTAAACGACAAGCACCCATCCAACTAATAAACAGACGCAACGTAGCCTAACTTTGCTAATGCAACGGATCGATATAAATATGTTAACAAACGATGACTCATACATTAACCTAACCAATATCTCAAAATTATTTACTCGTAAGCTAGTTATAGTCTGTATTTTTCATGTGCCTAAATTGTCTAGTATCACCAAAATTTAATTTTTTCCTCTTAACTCTTTGGCTGAGACTATTTAGCTACTGGATATATATACGTGTATATATATGCTGCAAACCCAGAAGGAAAAAGAAAAACGATTCCAAGGCCTTTCGTGTATTCAGAGCTACACCTCGTCACCCTGACGAGGTGTAGCTCTGAATACACGAAACGCCTTGGAATCGTTTTTCTTTTTCCTTGTGGGTTTGTAGCATTCATTCATTTCACGTGTTTAATTGTGAAATTCATCCCGTGTGTGTGTGTATATATATACTATATATATATATATATATATATATATATATATATATGAAAATTATTTCATGAATGTAACACGTGAATAATATTTATGATGAAAATAACCATAAAGGAAAAAAAAACACGAAATAATGTTCAAGCGCTTTCGTCTAATGACATCTTCAGGAACACTTTAGGAACAGTGTTCCTGAAGATGTCATTAGACGAAAGCGCTTAAACACTATTTCGTGTTTTGTTTTCCTCCGTGGTTATTTTCACCATATATATATATATATATATTATTATATATATATATATATATATATATATTACCCTTAAAAGTATTCAGAGTATAAGTTACAACGTAAAAAGTGGTACAGCAATTAAGATGATGGGAATCATTTATGAAAGCGTTTTGAAAGCAGAAGAGCGAACATCCTGGTAAGATTTGTTATACCAATAATTAATTAACTACTCCTCAGTCATCGCAAGTATTAGAAATGCGAGACAAAGTAAATACAAATATGTACTGTATAAGCTTTACAAAAACCTCCATACGACAAAGGTAAGTGAAACAAAAGACGACACCATCGAGTGACAACTAAAATTTCTTAGATCATATCGTCCGCTGGAAAGACAGTGTAAACAATCGATTGTCAATAATATAAGAACAATAGTATATGAATGAAAATCTTAAAATATCTCTCTACAGCGCGAAAGAGGAGTAAAACATGATCTATAAAGTGAGAAGATATTGTATCATCCTTAATTTAACGAGAAAGATATAGAGAACGAAGATAAACAAAGTCCCTCATGCGCTATTACAGGCCCAAATTATGTAACACGCCATGCATAGCAAAGACATTATTCAAAATGTCCAAAGTACTCGGTAATCGTGTTCGTAAACAGAGTCCATATATTATTGAGCTTCGTCCCTCACGTACCACAAATTACGAGGGTGTAAATCCGGAACGAATATACAGGGTGTTTCAAAAGTCTGGAATCATGGAAAATATTTTTAATGTCTAAATATACTTATATAACTGAAAAATACATATTCCTATGATTCCGGACTTTCGAAACACCCTGTATGTACCTTAACTTGTGATGGTTTCGAGCGACGGTTCGGTTCAGGATATATACTACTGTGTGTATATATATTAAAGATATATATTACATTAAAAAAATTCACCAACCAACTATCCCGCGCATGCGCGCATCGACTTAGTAAATGCATAACAATTTCTGTCAACGAATTCATTCTATCTTTGACGAATTGAGCGAAACGCTCGAATAAAATTTCAATTTTGTTGTCAAATTTAGATATTTACACATTTTCTTTAAATACGTTTAGCTTCAGTTAGAAAGCATAGACTCTTATGAGTCGTCTTCTTATTCATTACAAGTGAAATTTAGATTTACAATTTTTTTTTATGGGTTTAACCCCGTTCGTAAATCTATACCCGGTGAGTGAGTCTATTTTATTTATCTTAGAATTAGATTACGTAATTTAAAAAAATAACAAATTCAATTATATTCCAGAAATTACCATTTATGGTATGGTCTGTTATTTTAACTCAGTCATTTAGTTAATCTATGGTGTTTAGTAGAATACAAGGTGGCCCATAACTCCCAATCGGTCATAATTAAAGCGAAAATCCATCCAGCGGAGCTCACACTGACGTAATCAATTACTAAGGAAAGAATATTTGTCGGGATGGTTATATTTTGCAACTTGAATAATCAATAAATATTTCTAAACTTATTATAAATTTTTACTTTGTTTGATTTTTTGTATTTTCGCTTTAATTATAACTGATTGGGACTTATGAGCCACCCTGTTCACGTAAAATTATATATTGCATTCCTAATTACAATTTTTAATCGTAACATGTAAATTAAAACAATTTAATGTTAACCATAAATTCAACGTATAAATTAACACACTTTATTAACACTTCAAGAAATATAAATATATAAAATATATATTTCAAAGTTATTTATTTAAATATTGACAAATTCCTAATTTTATATGCTGTATATATATACCTATACGAGGTCTGTTCAAAATAGTATCCGGACAGAGTGTTTATTTTTAGAACAAGGTCACGCTTGGAGTTGTGACTGTGCTAAACATGTATCTGCGTGTCGAGACAAGTTGACTGATAGGGTTGCAATTCACTGTACAGTATATAGCGTCAGTCTACTGTGGTGAGCCGATAAAGTTAAACGTGTATTGTTTCGCGGCGATTTCTTCATGTTACTTGGTTTTTTTTTTTACTGTGAAGGTGTTGTGCACCATGAATATGCTCTACAGGGAGAAACAATCAACGAGGAATTTTACATAGAAGTTTTGAGACGTCTACGTGAAGCAGTTCGGAGGAAACGGCCGCAGAAGTGGGAGTCCGGAGACTGGATGCTTCATCACGATAACGCGCCATCTCACTCGTCGCAACTTGACCAGCAATTTTTGGCCAAAAACGCTATCCCCACAAGTACAGCAGCCTCCATATTCGCCGGATTTGGCTCCATGCGACTTTTTTTTGTTTCCGAAGCTCAAACAAACCCTGAAAGGACACCGATTCGATGATATTGAGATCATTTGTTTGTGATGATACTCCAGAGCATTGGGCTATGAAATTTGACGGAGCAGCTTTTGGCCATTCCGAAAAGTGCTTTCGAAGAATGATGTTTTCAACAGTGGCATGATCGTTGGGCAAAGTGTGTGGCTTCAGAAGGAGCGTACTTTGAGGGAGATTAAGCCCCAAACCCTGTAAGTACCATATTCTGTCTATAATCGCATCAATCCGGATACGTTTTGAACAAACCTTATATTTATAATATATATATATATATATAAAGGGTTTCTATAGGAAAATAAATTTATGTTAAAATTTAAAAATATCATTCTGTTTGTATAAATTAAAGTATTAATCCTTTAAAAGATATTATTCTGCTCGTATAAATTAAAATATGAATCCGTTAAATTTTTAATATTGTATAAAATGCCTCAATGCCAGTGGATTTTCTGGTATCCTTTCTTAACCCTAAACGAAAAGTGTTGCCAAATCTGTAATTAAACAGAGATTCCTAAATTCTAAATGTTCTTTTCGATAAAATAAATCACATAAATAAGTAAGTGTAAAACTACGATTATATAAATTCTTTTGCTAATATCACTATTTGAGTAGGATTTTGCAAGTTTAATAATCTCTTGTAAAACGTGGCACCATGGGAATTTCTCCAGGGCAGAGTGGAAACAGAGACCAGTGGGAGAGTCCCGCCTCGGCCGGTCGGCCTTCGGGCAGGCAGTGAGTGTTTCGCCCTTGGGTCAGCCTGTTCGGCTGGGTCCCTTAGCTTTTTGATGTAAGCATTTGTTCGTTAATAACTCTCTAAACAAGTGTAGTGAAAAGGATTTGATTTTTCTAATTACTCTATATTGTAAAAGAAATCCATCTAGTAGTTTAAAAGTGATTTCCCCCCTTGTGAAAATAAACGACTGACAAAAGGAAAACTCGTAATTTATATACTTCCGAGAAAGGCACTCTATTCTCTTAACGGACTGAGGGACAGGACGCAATTGGGCAAAGGGTATAAAGTGTTGTCCCGGAATCTCGCAGTCAGATTAATTAAACGGTATAAACTTCCTTGTTGGTGCGAGGAAGCGACATACTGAGAATACTTAAACGTCGGAGATGGTGTAACGAAGCATAACAACACCTTCTCTCCAGACATATATATATATATATATATATATATATATATATATATATATATATGTGTGTGTGTTTCAACAAAACTTTGGAACTGCTGAAATTAAAAATTAAAAAATCTGGAAAAGTGAACTTTGTAAATCGTAAGATACCTTTTCAGAATTTAAACTGTATTTAAATTTCATCCTTAAACGGACTTGTCCAATTAAACTTCATATTAACAAATATTTTAACTCTTATACATATTTTAACTCTTATACAGCCATAAACTGGTTCGGTTTTACTAATTCCACCAATTAGTATTTTTTCGTTCTTTTTTCTTTTGTTTGGGTGTTGGTTCCGGGAAATTCATAAATTAAATTTATGGACCGACCCAGAGCTTAACTTTACGAATTTAATTTAAAATTTTGATTTGAAACTATCATTCAGAATTTTTCTAATTTTTAATGTTATCTATGATAAATACAGTAATAACATCGGTAAAAGTAGCTTCTCATAAATATTGTTTTGGGGACTTTTGTAAATAAAATATAATCGAAATTTATTTTCCTCTCTTTTTTTCAAGAGTAAGACTAACGTAAGAATGTTGATGATAATGATAAATTTTATTGGAAGGAAACAAATCCCATAAAAAAGTACAATATTCATCAAGGTAATAAAGGATACAACTAAGTAAACAATAAATTTGAATAAAAATTTACTGAGGACTAAATGACGTAATAAAATTAGTAATAATGAATTCAATAATAATAACTACCCGAAGTTAATTATAAGAAATAAAAATAAAATGTAAACGTAATGAAAATGCTAATGTAGGTGTTAAGTGGAGCTATAGACAAACACTTTCATACCAAGAAGTCCATAGTCTAGAACACATAAAGTAAGACTGATGAATAGCTTGGACAACTGGATTGACTGGGTTTTTAATTCTTCGCATTAGATTGTACTGAGTACGTCTTGTTACCTCAGAGAGGCTCGAAACGTTACGGTTAGCAAACATTTGCTAAGCTGTGCATCTTGGAGGTAACTTATGCAGTAGTCTAAAAGATTTGTTATAAAGCCAATTTAGGGTTTGCAAGAACCTTTTTTTAACTTAATCCAAAGTTGGTGCCCATAAATATTAGTTCAGAAAGTACGAAAAAGAGCCTTTAGCTTTGCTTGTACAGAATGTGAAGTACCTTGTAATCATGTTTACTGAAGAAGAGGAAGATAATGAAGATGAGAAAGAGGAGGGAGGAGAGGCAAGCCTCACCCTGACAAAGCTGGTTTCCTTCATGAAACAAACTCCCAATCCCCAGCGCATCAGGATGCTATCTTTGTTTGAAGATGACGTTGACAATTACGTAAAAGAGAAACTATTGCCGCATTCTTCCAGCCCTCTGGAATACTGGCGTCGTTACGAGAACTGCCCCTGAAAGACTTAGCGCGCCAATATCTTGGAGTCACAGCGACCTCGGCTCTTTCTGAACGTGTTTTTTTCCATCACGGGGAACTTCAACCGGGACAGGCGGGCGGGCTTGGGTGTTGACACCTTCCGCGCATTGTTGATGATCAAATGCAACGTTGAATTGTTCTCGAAGACGTGACATGTGAAGTCCAATCAATAAACGAATCGAAGTATTCCGTAAGACAAAATAATTCAGTTTTTTTACGATCTACATTGAATTTTCGATACATCGCAATCTATGATCAGTAGGGTGGCCCACTTTTCAATTTTTTTTTAAAAGTATAGGTTATCGTAGTTTTTCCCATTATTTGGCACTATACTAGCACATTGGTACCATTTTTACAAAAATTGATCAATATTTAGGGGTCTCGCATCGACCTTGAAATTACGAGTTTTTTTTTTTAAATGCTTACATTTTAACTTTTTACTGAATCAAGATAAATCATTAAGTAGGGATGTTTTCTGAATCCTCTTGATGAGAGAAGTCGTTTGGTGTGCCTTCCAATGTCATACGACTAACGGTTTAAAAGTTCTGCCTGTATAGAGGTAATACCAATGTTAGTATAGTGCCAAATAATGGGAAAACCACGATCACCTATACTTTTCAAAAAAATCAGCAAATAGCAGACAAATAAGGAAGAAAGAAACAATAACTTAAACAATCACTTTTGCATTGTATTGACCACTATCACACGTCACTGGCTGCAACGTTGTCCCTCTGTGCTATGTCATCGTGGCGAGTGATGACTTCTTGAAGTCGCCGAGCTCTTTCCGGTTCTTTTCCACCACTTGCAGAAGATCCTGCAGCTGTGCCTCGTCCTTTGTGACCGTGTTCGCATAGTCTTGTATCAGTTGGACTCCTCTTTCAGCGACGTCTGAAACACATGCCATATATTTCAATTTCATGGTTGTAAAGTAACCTATTTTTGTTCACATTCAGTTCTCTTTTTAATTGACATTATGCTTCATGAATCTCATTACTAAATTGATAGCTATGAAAACTTAATCAACTGACCTTGACCATTTTGCCATCCCAGTGGACAACAGTGTGCCTCGGTGGCGTGAAGGAGTCCTTCACAGCCGTCGCCACTTCACGGCGATGTGACACTCTTCCCCGGCGAGCCGTTTCTTTCGAGATGCTGAACTGATTGAGGTCTGCTGGTGGATCCGCCGAACGTGTGATAGCAGCCACAATGCTTACTACCTATGTAGAGAATGGAAAGTGGAAAGGAAACTGTCAAGAATACATGTGGGTTACGGGACACTTTAAAACTGACGCTATCGATGAATACTATACACAATACGCACCTGATCATTGGACATGCGGAAACGATCAGCCACTTCCATGACAGCAGGTGCATTAAGGATGCGGCGAGGAAGATTGACAGACACACTTGGCTCTTTCGGCAGGGGGAACGCTAGTTCTGTCTCCGACTCTCCTGACATGCCAGTATCATCATTCTCCATGGCCTCATCTCCGGTTTCGTATGCACACTTTGAGGTTTGCGGCTCCTGGCGAGGACGTTTTCTTCCTTCCTGTAGCTTTCTTTTTACAGCGAAAACTTTATCGTTCCCGCTCATCGTTGCCACCCGAGGACCACGTTGATCGAGGTAGAAGTCAATGTCTTCTTTCTTGTCCTTGTCGGACAGCAGTCGATTCTTCTTTATATCTTCGACAGCGTCAGATGCTCCGATATCCCACAGCTTGTCCACACTGTCCGAAAACTTCTGCCGTTTTCCTCCGGCGTCAGTTTCTCGTTTTCTGCTCTTTTGGAGTAAGTGCCACTCTTTCCACAATGCCTCTAGCTTCCGTTCGCAGTTGAGCTTTGTGATTGTTTTAATGCGGGCCATGTTCCAAAACTTTAAGACGTTGTTTACGGTTTCTTTGAATGCGTCTTTCCTTTTAGCAGTGTACTGGATAACACTGAAGAAGTATTGCAAAACCTGCCGTGTTGTTGGCAATTTGCTACCACTGATGGAGGACGACGGTTGGCCAACTAAAAAAATTTCCGAGGCCGATCTTAGAGAAGGTAGCGATGTTATTTTCGCCTTTCCTTTTGATGACTCTCTATTTGTAGCTTCAAGAGTTCTTCCAGTTATGGTTGCCATCGATTTGTCCATGACAAAGGATGAGGAACTCAGAATTTCAAAATGTTATGATCTGCAAAAAAGAAATAGGTTAGGTACCTGGCACAGGCATAGTGCATTTTCTAATTACCTATATACATTATACATTCCGCCCGGGTATGGTGACTCATTTTTTTGAAAAGTATAGGTGATCGTGGTTTTTCCCATTATTTGGCACTATACTAGCACATTGGTATTACCTGTATACAGGCACAACCTTTAAACCGTTAGTCGTATGACATTGGCAGGCACACCAAACGACTTCTCTCATTAAGAGGATTCAGAAAACATCCCTACTTAATGATTTATCTTGATTCAGTAAAAAGTTAAAAAGTACGCATTTTTTTAAAAAAACTAGTAATTTCAAGGTCGATGCGAGACCCCTAAATATTGATCAATTTTTGTAAAAATGGTACCAATGTGCTAGTATAGTGCCAAATAATGGGAAAAACCACGATCACCTATACTTTTCAAAAAAAATTGAAAAGTGGGCCACCCTAATGATCAGCTTCATTTACCATCACCACACGTAACTGAAAAAAATATTCGTAATCGTTATATCAGCGTTCCGTTATAATCGTAATCATGTCAGCGATCAGCTGTAATCGTAATCACAGATTTTTCAAAAATGAGTAATCTTTCCAATTCTTTTCAGCAGCATGTTGTTCCCGTTGTCTGATACATTATACATGAAAAAATTTACCTCAGATTCTACTTCATCCTAGTTTTCTCTCATTTGGTTGATGAAATTCTCCAACGAAGAAAATGCAATTGCATTTTAAATGTGCGTGTTGCTTTGCTGAAATATCTACAAAATTGCACTTTCCAAACGACACAGTTTGTTTGCAAGGCTGTCAGTTGTGTGTCTGGTCTCGCCTTTTTTATTTTCATCTTCTGACATGTTAACGAGCATGTCGTAATACTGCACATAGCTCAAACGCAGCGCTGTCACTGACTCTGCATGACAGTGCCATCAGGTATTTAACAGGGGATTCCATGTCAGAATACGGCCATTTTCATTTTCTGTAAGACCAATATGCAGAGAATTTCATAGCTTTTTCTGAGCCAACTGCATGCATATACCTCCTGCAGCATGGCATGGCATGTAATCTGCAAGAATGTTGATCTCCAGTATAAGAGTATATTTGCCGGACACATTGACGACATTGTTATAACTCTGGCCTGCACAATCATTGATGCTGAGATTGGCAAAAGTGTCCAGCACATATTTTTTACGCTTTCTCCGAATGGCTAAGAATGCACACTCAAACTCACGTACCTCACAATGAAAGTTAGTTGATGCGCCTCGGTTAGTGGTTAGCGTCTCTGACTACGAATCCATCGGCCCCGGGATCAAGAGCCGGCGACGTCAGGCAGCGCGGAGTAAAACCCAGCTGACCTTCATCAGAATGAACAATTCGGCGGAAGCAAACCGAAGGTTAACCAAGGATCTGTGTGACCTACATTTGGAGTGGAATCAACAGAAATCGAAAAATACTTGGCTGTTTGCACTTCATCATACAATGTTCGTAACTTGCTGGCCCATAAGCTGGATCAGCTCAGAACAAATTGTAGAGAACCAGTAGTTTGTCTTTCTACGACTAGGATTTCCGTGTGTTGCAATGTGTTCAGCAAGAAACGGATCAGAATAAGCTAAGAGTTTCAGAACTCCAAGAAAATTTCCATTATGTAGCGAACCGATAATCTCGTCCCGTTTGAATGTCAAACTACGGTGTGCCAAAAACTGTATTACTGTAACAGCACGTTGAAGCACTAAATGCCAGTAATTCTTTTCAACTTCTTGCTGCTCTCTTAGATCAGCGTCACTGCAGTGTGTGGGTTTTGTTCTTAACGTCAATGCCACTTGAGATTTGCGATGTTTTTCACTGCCTTCGTGCTGTTTCAAAAGTTTTGTTCCATTACTCATCACTAAAACTCTCTCGCTAAAACAGAAGTGCTGGAGGAGAGAAGATTGAAGCAGAAGCAGTACACGTTTCCTGTCGTGGGTGAGTATAATAAACAGTCCCCGTGGTACAGCTTGCCGCTTGCCCTTCTTCCATAAAATAATGTTTTAGAATTTAGGGAAATACTTATTTCAATTACTTTGTTCTCTGCGCGAATTTTCCAGGGGACCAACTTTATTCTTGCAATAGTGGGGCCCTTTATTGAGGAGAAAGTCAAATGTGCTTTGATTTTGCGTTAAAATTTGCGCCCACAGACAGTCCAGAACCTTCAGACACAATGTCGGGTCTCTTTCTCTCCGCTTCTTCCTATCTTAGATCTGCACTTTCTTCTCCTAATGGTTCTTCTACTGTCTCTAACTCAATGTCTTTATCTTGCACTTGCTCTTCTTGTCCTTCAGTCTCTTTCTGAAGAAAAAATTATCAGTTTCAGTAACTCTTTTACTGATTCCTCTCTTGTTGCAATTTCTGCTTTCTAGCCAGAGCCAAATATGGGGGTTAAAAAGAGTAAAGTTTACTGGGGCTAGCCCAGCAGGGCCCAATTTAGAAAATGTTTTAAACCTCTAGATTTTAGCAATCTTTTTAATTCATTTAACATTAAATTTACTTAACAAACTGCCTAGACAAACGTGTATAGATCATATTACAACAAACTTTCCAACAGAATTCTAAGATACATCATCTGAAACCAGGGGGCAGGAGTCAGAGGCAAGGGGCCCGATATGTGATTGTGTAATAGGCCCAAGAAAGTGATGCTTTGACCCTGTTTCTAGCTCGTCATGTGGCGACTGTGGCCGGACATGACCACTTCTGTCGAGGGTTGCCAAAAATTTTAGTTACGTAACCGCGGCGGATGATCCTCGCGAGGCGCAGCAAAGACCTTAAAAGGAGCCCAAATTATAAGAACACAAGAACTTCATAAATTTTTTTAAAGTGGGCAAGCTAAGGGCTATTATGGCCCATCAGGGCGCGCTAAAGTTTTCATATTCAGTGGAAACATTATTTTAATTTATTTGTAAGAATTACTATAGTGACGGATTTTCCAGAAATAAATAAAATTATAGGAATATAAGCTGCACAGTAAACGCACTTATTTGATAAACTGACTGCATTAATATATAGGCTTATTACACTACATATGCATTATGATTTATGAATGCTAATGCTGAATATAATCGTGGAATGAACTGTCTTTGATAGCTTTTATCATACTAGCACTAGGATGAAAGCTAGGACATTTGCATTTCTTTGTTTATAGACTGCTTCACCCAAGTCTACTTGATTTACCTGCATAGATTACAGAAAAAATTAAAAAGCCATATACGTATATACTGTGTATATATATATATATATATAATTTAAAACAAAATTTTATAAATAAGTGAGCATCTCATTAAATTTAATTTTAATAGATTTGACTCTTGCGCGGTTTCGTGTTTCAAAAGTAGCCCAATTTTAGACAGCGGTAAGAATATTTCATGCCGTGGCAAGCAGTTCGAAATAGCCCATTTGGGCGGGTAAACCACAGGTTTAGCAACACTGTTTCTGTCACGTCGTATATCAGTGATAAAAACGGAATGTAACAATTAAAATCACGATTTGAATAATATAACCTGAGAATTACTTTGAATTTAAAATAATCAGTAACATTTCCTATCGTCCCGCGTGTCTCGAGAACGAATGAAAAAAAAAAACAAAGGTGCGTAAATCATTTGTTCTAAAACTTAACTTTTTCATAATTTTTTATGTCTCACTTATGAGACGCAGTACCGCAAAAAATGCGGTAGCGGTACTGCTGTACTTTCAGCGATCCTTTGCGGTACTGCGTTATGCGGTACCGGTTTGGTAGTGCGGTAGTACCCCAGTACCGCAAAAAAAACCGCAAGTGCACAGCTTTGAAGAAGGGTAGTTATAAAATATTATCTTGGAAAAATATTTATCTAGAGCAGTGGTCGGGGAACAGGGGTAAATTACCCAAATGGGGTAAATTTAAAATTTTTTTGGGTAATGCGTGCGGTATGAGAGACACTTCCCTCAGAGCCCCAGTCGTGTGTATGGTATCATGAAACGAAGAGGTGCTTTTAGTGCTTGACACTTTGTGCTGATATTTTTTTCGTATATTTTTATTTTATTTTGTTACATAAATGTGGCGTTATTCTAAATTTTAGAATATTACGAATTTACGTCCTGATTTTGATGTTGTTGTATCAAAATGAAACAGCATCATTTTTCCAAAACCTGAAGTGGAGATGTTTTGAATTAAATTCTTCAGTTCTTCAATCCTTTTTACTAATTTTGTTTGTGTGCTATTCTTATGCCAGCATGTGTGGCTTTTTTTTATTTCTCCATAATAATAGATCCAATAAACATTTTTGGAATTTGAATTTTTTGTATACCATATGCAACAATTTTAAGAGCAATTGGCTTGTTTTTGTTTACTTTGAAGTCTGGGGGTAATTTCATTTTACTCAAATAGATTTTTGGGTAATACCCAAAAAAGTTCCCCGACCCATGATCTAGAGTAATATTTATGTAATGCGGGGTCCAATTCCCGCATGTATTAATTAATCTAGATCACTTTAAGAGACACTAATCCAAGTGAGGTCCCAATCGAAGAAAATTATGTGTCGAGTTTGGAATGAATGTCGCAAATATCACTCGTCGGATTACTCGCAGGACAGTTTCACTGTGGTTTCTCTCAACGTCACAACCCTGGTATTCACTACAGACTTGTTACGGATAAACTTCACACCACAAAGATACAGTCACCAGTTCACAATAGTACCTCACTAATTCTTAACTTAACGTTGTGTTGAAACTAGCAAAAATAATCTAAAAGTCACTTCTTAGTTTTTATGAATAAAATTTACAAATTAATCAAAATTTGAATAATTTTGTTAAGGAGTTTAATTGATTTAATTGTTGGTGATTAAAATTGAAGTCTTTCCTTTTCTTATTTTCTTTCAAAAAACTTTATAAAAATGTTATACAAAAAGTGAAGCGTATATATAAAAGAAAGTTCAATTATTAGCATTTACATTATATATTATTATTATTATAAATACAAAGCAAAGGCAAGTTCAGTTAATTGTAATTGTGAAGTGACAAGTATAACAGTAATTTTTACAGTTAGTTTACTACAAGTTAAAGTTAGTGTAAGTTAACTGTAAATTCTGTATCAGGAACAATTTTTACTTAATGAAAATAATTTGTAATAGGAAAGCAATGTCATCGGTTTTCACGGAAGCTACGTTAATTGACCGATGATAGAGCAAAGGACACCTAAATCGAGGCTCTTCGGTCTTTTATAACTTCCAGAGGCGAATAACGCGGAGGTCCAAGGTCTAACTACCTTAAGGCGGGATCTCGTTCCTTTACGCTAATAAGAATGCATTACGTCGAGACTTGGGTGGAGGATTTCATAAATTTCAACGGTAATTTCAGGAAATTAGGGCGGGGAACTTTCGGAGGTCCTCCATTGAAAGCTAAGACTTTCTTTGCTGATGGGTTTGCAAAAATGAAGACTTAGGGCACAGGGCTGACGGTATGAGTGATATTAGTCATTCGAAAGTGGTTTTGTTTAGAGGGGAAATAAGTTTATAAAATGATTCTATGGACAGAAGGAACATTTTTAGTGAAATTAATGGAATTTGTACCAGAGAGAGGGCATTACAAGGGGAGTCGAATTATATAATTAACCCTTATCTATAGGAGCTATTAGTATTAAAGCTTTTTAAGAAAAGTTAAATAAACAAAAGTGTGTCAATTTAACGAGATGCATCCCTATAAATGCTCAGTCAGTGATAACACGACGCTGAGCAGAAGAAAGCTGGCGCAGTTTGGCTTCAACACAAGTATGAGAACGGAGGAAATTATGCGATTTATGCGATTTATGCTATAATCGCATGAACTATGTGCAAGACGCATAAAAAGGGACTGCAAAGCTCTGAATTCAAAGCGAATTGAATTAAAGTTATGCGAATGAAATAGGAATTCTTTTAGGACGAACTCAATTGTAACATGGGATTTATGATCATGTGACATTTAGAAATAATATTTATCGAGAATAGTATTTAAAAAACTTTTAGAAATATTTTTTATCTACAAAAATATTAAGAAAAAATAATTATATCAAGAAATAATATTTATCTAAGGAAATATTTATGGAAAATTAATATCCAGAATAATATTTATTGAAATGTAATATCTTAAATACTTTGGGTCACACCCGCTTCCCTTTGGGACATACGTCATGGCGTACTTGCCGTAATGGGTAATCCAGCCCTAATATATACGACTATATATACAATACATATATACCACAAGGAACAGTATTGGCCCCACTCAAAGCTGGGCACAAACCGTTAATCCGTTAATCGTTAATTAACGAAGTTAACTTTTTCGTTAACGATTTAACTTTTAAGTTAACTTTGAAAATCATTATCGGACTAATTAACTTCCGTTACATTTAACTTCCGTTAACTCAAGTCCGTTAACCCAAAAAATTCATAAATAAACGTTTAAAAGTTTCTATTATTTTCAGTGCTGAGCAGGTGCGCAATTAATCCGCCACTGTTAATAGTGATGAACGAATTTCCATTTCCGCAGTGCAAAATCAGGCGATATATTTGTTTCCGTCGCCACAATTTGTGTCTTACCAAATATGGTAGTTATTTATGGCATTGGTTTGAGCAAAACATGGTCGACTGTAAAATCAGGCGGAAAGATTTGCCATTTGGGCCCCTCCTGGAGGATGACGAATGCCAGCTGGTTGCTGCCTTCCATCCCAGGTTTTCGCCTCATCTGGTTGGACAAGTATGACAACACCAAGGTCGCCAGGGTGAGGAAAAGCATGGAGGGTACAGTCGAGGAGGCCATGAAGCAGCAGTCCAACGAAGTGGGCAGCAACAGTGGAGGCAGCAACAACGAGGAGGAGGAGGAGGATGACTTCTTCAGTGCTGTCATCCAGACAAAAGAGAGCAGCAGAAGCCACAGGTCACTCAAGGGCAAGGCCCAGAACTTGGTCAAGACCTGGCTGGAGACCAACTCCAAGGACTTGCTGACAGATGCTGCCTTCTTGGGTGAGCAAGTGTTGGTGGACTTGTTCATCAAGTTCAACACAGCCATCCCCTCCAGTGCTGCAGTGGAGCGTTTGTTCTCTATGGGCAAGGACATCCTGAGGGCCAAGAGATCATCCCTGTCTGATGAAAACTTTGATATGCTAATTTTCATGAAGGGCAACATGCATCTCATGGACAAAATGGAGAACGAGAAGAAGAGGGAAAATTAAATTATATATATATTTGTTTTTCATTTTTTTATAATAAAAGTTAACGTTAACGGTTTATCGGTAACTTCCGTTACATGTTTAACGAATTAACGGATTAACGGTTAACGAAGTTAACTTTTTGGTTAACGGATTAGCGGTTAACGAAGTTAACTTTTTGGTTAACGGTGCCCACCACTGGCCCCACTCCTATTCATTATCATGCTAACAGACATAGACAATAAAGTAAACAGCAAAAGTATAGTAACATCCTTTGCGGATGATACAAAGATCAGCAGGAAAATCAGTGATGCAAAAGAGGTGGAGGCTTTACAAAGGGGACACAAACAAAATATACAGATGGTCGGAAGGCAACAACATGACATTTAACACCGAGAAATTTCAGTTCTTGAGATGTCGTAGAAATGAGGAACTTAGACAGCATATTATGCCCAGATAGACAGGAGATTCAGAGAAGCACAAAAGCGATAGATTTGGGGGTTATAATGACCGATGATGCGAAATTCGAGACAAAAAAAAAAATCAGATAGCGATAAACAAAGCAAAAAGAATCGCGGGACAGGTACTAAGAACCTTTAAAAGAAGGGACAACAAAGTAATGATTCCTCTGCTGAAAACACTGATCATACCAAACTTGAATACTGCTCAGTTTTGACGTCCCCATATAAAAAGGAGGAAATTAATAAACTAGAAGGAATTCAGAGACATTTCACAGCCAAGATTGATGTCTGCAAAGAACTCAACTACTGGGAAAGACTACGGAAACTAAATCTGTACTCCATGGAAAGGAGAAAAGAGAGGTACACCATAATTTACATATGAAAAATGATCGAAAAACTGGTACCAAACCTCAAACTAAACCCAATTACCATCCAAACAACACTGGAAAATAGGAAAGGCAGAATGGGTGGTGTTCCCAAACCAAAGGCCCGACAAGGGACCTCTTCAACACTGAAGGAAAATAGCTTGGTTGTCAGCGGGCTAAGACTTTATAACCAGCTTCCAAAGGACCTCAGGAACGTCACAGGGATCAAAGTTGAAGTCTTCAAAAGAAGACTAAATGCCTGGCTCAGGACGGTACCAGATGAGCCGGATGTACCTGGCTATGTGCGATGGAGAGCGCGAAATGGCAACTCGCTCCTCTATCAAGCCAGGCCTAGAGGCGGGGCCACCAGCTTGACCTTCGTGTGAAGAGAAACCAACGCACGGAACTGCTACGAGGTTACTTTGGTTTTGGTTGGTTTTTGCTGCCGCCGGAACTGTTCATTCTGACGAAGGTCAAGTTTGTCACTGCACCTTAGACCTACAGTTTAACGTGGAATGCGAACCACGCCCCACCAGCAGCCTAGCGTCTTAACCACTAGGGTACCAAGTGTATCCATTTATCTACCAACCAATTTTTTTTTTATTGTGTGGAAGGATGAACAGCTGGCTTTTGCTGTGCGCCGCCTGCCGTCTCCGGGTCTCGATCCCGCGGCCGATGGATTTGTAGTCAGCAACGCTAACCACTACATCACCGAGGCGCATATACGATATATATATATATATATATATATACCGGATGACTCAAAACAATGTTAATACTTATATGGGAAAGAATTGCAGATCCCATCCAATCAATAACACCGGAGATGTGCCTTAGTGCTCTGGAAACAACGTTTGACCGCTTTCATACATGCATAGATATTCATGGACAGCAAGTAGAGACTCTATGAGGGCGCTGTTTGCATCACAAAAAATGTTTACAAATAAATTGGAACTAAAAAATAAAACCCCAAAGAGTGTTAAAAAAATTTTTAATCACCCTGTATAGCCTATATATTTGGTAGGATGTACTGGAAAGAACGAATCAGAATTTCATGAAAAACAAATTACTAAATTGAATGTATGACTTGAATAAAAAGATAAAAGTAATAAAATGCCTTCATAAATATTAAATTAAATTTATTTCACATTCTATACACATATTTGTTGTTAATTAACTTTAAATTAATTAAATTTTCACTCAAAACTTATTTACATATTAGTTAACACACACACACACACACACCACACACACACACACACACACGCATATATAATTTTCAAGTGCACGAAACGTTAAACTGACTATATATATATATATATAGCCAGTTTAACATTTCCTGCACTTGAAAATTATATTTTTTATTTAATTAACAATAAAGTGTGTGAGGGGGGGGGGGGTCATCTAGCGAAATAATTTTAATTTTAAAAATTTGAAGATCTTTTGATAAAATGAAGATTTCTTCTCAGTTTCCTTTCGAAGATTAATTGTTTTTATTTCTAATCTGCAGTTGGTGAAAAGGATTTTTAATTACTTTTTTAATTCATTTATGAAACTAGTATTCGTTGCAAGAAATTTCAATTGTTCCAAATTATCTTTGTAAATAGGAGTTGATGAGTTTTAAGTAGTTCATATATACGAGTGTGTGTATATATATATCTAGCAGCATTCATTTATTGAAGTCTTTATTACCCTTTTTCTTTACATTATTTTAATGACAGTTTTTTCGAATCATTCGTGTAACTTTGAAAGAATCCTTTCTCAGATGGAAAATTGAACACAAAAGAATTATGTGTGTGTGTGTGTATATATATATATATATATATATATATACACAATTTAACTGCAAACAACACAAGTATAATTAATGTAAAGAACGACGTTTGTGTAGAAGAGCGTTCCGCACAAGATGAGGAGAGAGAACGAACAAATGAAAAATGAGGCACCTCCCAGGAAACGAACACGGGATCATCCGATTGCCTGTCAGATATGCTATCCACTACACCAAGGACCTCGATCAATCAGAAGTCGTAATTTTCCTACATACGAGCGGAATCAAGTGCCCTGAGGGGGCACCTTCGCATGCCGTACATATATACATTTTAACTGCAAACAACACACGGTATAATTAATGTAAAGAACGACGCTTGTGTAGAAGACGGTTCCGCACAAGATGAGGAAGGAGAACGAACCTCATTTTTCATTGGTTCGTTCTCCCTCCTCATCTTGTGCGGAACGCTCTTCTACACAAGCGTCGTTATTTACATTAATTTTACTGTGTCTTGTTTGCAGTTAAAATGTATATATGTACAGCATGCGAAGGTGCCCCCTCAGGGCACTTGATTCCGCTCGTATGTAGGAAAATTACGACTTCTGATTGATCGAGGTCCCTGGTGTAGTGGATAGCATATCTGACCGGCAATCAGATGATCCCGGGTTCGTTTCCTGGGAGGTACCTCATTTTTCATTTGTTCGTTCTCCCTCCTCATCTTGTGCGGAACGCTCTTCTACACAAGCGTCGTTCTTTACATGATATACCGTATATATATATATATATATATAATTTAGTGGTGCACCGATTAATCGGTATCGGCACCTTGCATGCCGATTAATCGGCATTTTACCGATTAATCGGCAATGGAAGGTTTTTCCTAATATCGGCATGGCCGATTAATCGGCAAATAATCGGTATGCCAGGTGCCGATACCGCTTAATCGGTGCACCACTAATATATATATATATATATATACAAAATGGCACCGTCTTTAAGAGGCTCAGAGTTTCCTGGTGAGGGGACCATACATGTCCCCACTTCTGGATACCCCACTCCCGGTAACTAAATACATCTGCGCTGTCTACTTTTTTCTTAATTCTGCTAATTATCCAAAAATCTTTGACTACCTCACTTTCAAAGTGGAACACACTCTATCCCACTCTCATTTCGGCTAAGATATTCATTTCAGGTGATTTCGATGTTCACCACCACCTTTGGCTTTTCTCCCATTTTACTGACATCCCTGGTGACCTCCTAAATAACCTAGAGCAGATTGTACAGCACCCTACTCATATCTTTGGCACTTTGGCGCCACCGATTGGGAGGCCCTTAAGTGGTAATTATTTAATTTCCCATGGAATGATTAGTGCTTCCATGACCGGGGCTGTTCCGAGTGTAGTGAGCGCATTCAATATTCTTTTCCTACTAGTAATGCAAAAATAACATTAACTTTGCTTGTTCTAATGCTATCCGCAACAGAGAGAAATCTTTCAGAAGGTAATGTCGCCATTCAACTCCTGACTATCACTCTCTTTCTATTTCCGCTCGGAATCGTGTAAAATCTGTTAAACAACTTTATTTCTTCTGCTTTCCCTCCTTGTTTCCATTCTGATGGGCGAGTTGCCATATCTTCTCACAAGATTCCTCCATCTTCCTCACTCCTCTAACTTAATTATGTCCAAAATTAGAATCTCTCAAATATGTTTTTTGTGCCGTATCTGAGCTCAGCTCTAGGAAGGCGTACGGTCCTGATTTGTGTCCCTTCTGTTGTTCTCAAGAATTGTGCTTCAGTACTGACACCTGCCGAGGCAAACTTTTCCGTCTTTGTCTTTCATCTGCTACTTTTCCTTCCTGCTGGAAGTTCTCTCGTATTCAGCCTGTCCTAAAGAAGGGTGGCCGTTCTCAATCCTCCAACTATCGGCCAATTGCTTTGATTTCTTGCCTTTCTGAAGTCTTTGAATTTATCGTTAATAGGAAGATTCTTAAACACCTCTCTTCTTACAGTCTTTTTTCAGATCGTCAGTATTTGTTGAGCAAGGGACGACCTACCGGCGATCTTCTTACATATCTCTCTGACTCTTTGTCATCCTCCTTTTGGGATTTAGGTGAAACCTTTGCTGTTGTAGTAGACACATCAAAAGGCTTTTGAGGGAGTTTGGCACAAATACTTAATTTCGAAACTGCCATCCTTCAGTTTCACTCTTTCTAACGGTGCCTTCATCTCTGACTTCCTTTCTGGCGAATCTATAGCTGCGGTTGTAGATGGCCACTGTTCTTCTCCTGAAGCTATTAATAGTGGTGTTCCTCAGTGCTCTGTTCTGTCACTCACTCTCTTCCTTTTATTTATTAATGATCTTTGATCTTTTAAGTCGCATTTCCCACCCTATCCACTCCTATGCCGATGATTCCACCCTTTATTTCTCCACCCGCTTCACAAAGCTTCCATCTCAACAGTCACTCCACGCTTCGCGAGAGACGGCTATGGCACACCTGACCTCTGATCTCTCTATTATCTCTGATTGGGGCATAGAAAACCTTGTGGTATTCAGTGCCTCAAAAACCCGGTTCCTTCATCTGTCTACTCGTCACAATCTTCCACACGACTATCCCCTTACCTTCAACAATGCACAAATCAATCCCTACTCTTCTCTTAATATTCTTGGTGTTTCCTTTTTTCGTGATCTTTTCTGGAAAGATCACATCTACTCTTTCTAAAACAGCTTCTAAGAGTTTAGGTGTGGTTTGCTGACTCCGCAGTTTCTTCACACAGACTAAATTGCTGTCTCTGTACAGGGATGTTGTCCGCCTCTATATGGAGTACGCTTCTCATGTGAAGGCGCTCAACCCACACAGCTCTACTTGATCAGTAGAACCACAGGCTTTCCGTTTCATCAATTTCGGGACTCTTACTGACTGTCTTCAATCCTTCTCTTCTTGCCACAGCGTTGCCTCATTCTCTCTTTACTATCACTTCTATAACGGATACTGCTCTTCTGAACTCTAACTGCGAGGCTCCTTCTTTAAGGAGAGCATGTAGTACCAGAGTTTTGACATCGTCTCATTCCTTTTCTGTCCAACACTCTAACGCACGGATTAATCGGTATTCTCGATTTTTTCTCTTCTCAACCGGTGAACTCTGGAACAACCTTCATCAATCCGTCTTTTCCCGTTTATGACCTCAAATCTTTCAAACGCAGTGTCCAAGCATCTCGAAAGCTTTGAACCTTGATTTCGATTTTCTTCTCCTCCTAGTATGGAGTGTGGGTGTTGCGTTTTTCCGGGCGTTCTCCTTTCACCCCTCCTTTCTGCATAAAATATATATATGTATAGAAAGACAGAGAGAGAGAAATTGTCAAAGGAAGATATTATGAAGGATTTTTTATCATTGTTAAAGAATGCATGTTTCCGAGTTCACAATGGAGATCTTTTTAAAGGCTGGCTATTTTCTACAATATAATAGTCGTGCATTTAGTTAAAAAAAAAAAAAAATATATATATATATATATATATATATATAAAATGGATGGTATACCGGTATAAGTAGAGTATATAATTAGGAATAAGTGAATAAAGATATGAAAATATAAGTACAGAAATAAATTTTCAACAAAGTGTGGAATTAGGCATAAAAATTTGTGTAGCCAACAACCATAAATATTTTTCTTTGTAAATACTGTAATTAAAAAAAGAAAAGAACCTAAAAATAGGGCTTTTCTGTCTACATCCACTTCCAACTCCTATTTTTCTTCTCAGAAGGTAATTAATTGGATGATAAGAATGAGGCAAATAACAAAATTTCTTATATTACTGATACTTTCAGTGTTTTATTTTACACTGATTCGTGTTGCGTACGGGTACCAGGTTAGATAGCAGTAAAGTATAGGATTTTTTTGGGTGCGAAGAATACTCAACTGGCATGAATTGATGCCCTCGATGGAGGAACGGGTAACAACATCCCAAAAAATCTAAGCACTGAACACTGAACAGCCCAGAATGATGATACTGTAATTGAATTGTCGTCGTATTGAATATGTGGTCGATTGATTCGAAGTATATGAGGCAGACTTTCACCATCTCTCTTGACCACATATTTTATGCAGGAAGGAGGGGGCCAGGGGAGAACGTCCTCAAAAATGTCCCCCCTTCCCCATAGAAGGAGAGTGAGAGAGCCAAAATCAAGGTCTTCAAGGCTATGGAAATGCGTTAGAACGTACACCCGCGGAAGCCTAACCAACCATCATCAAATTTAATGATATGGAG
Organism: Bathynomus jamesi; assembly: GCA_023014485.1. Classification (NCBI taxonomy): domain Eukaryota; kingdom Metazoa; phylum Arthropoda; class Malacostraca; order Isopoda; family Cirolanidae; genus Bathynomus; species Bathynomus jamesi. The sequence continues at coordinate 76,082 of JAJOZX010012266.1, forward strand.
TTTGCATTACCGGATGAGTGGGATAAAATTGACGTTTCTGTGCTCCAGCGTCAAGTGGTACCCATGTAACTAACATTAAAGCATATAGTAATTATATATATATATAGACGGATTCTGAAGAGGAAAAATATTAACCATCTCATTTGGAAACAAGTTTTAAAATTATACATAAACGGAAGCTATGGATTTGTGTTTCTCTCTCACCCCTTCTCATATATACAGGGTGTTCCACAACCGGTCTACCATACTTTGGGGGGTGATATCGAGTAAAAAAGTTAATACAACATCGGTGCTATTTCCAACCGTTGCGGAGCTACGGACGTTTTAAGGTGCACGGGAAAAAATAAATGAGAGTATTAATCTGATGCATTTATTGCTACATTTTATGAGATACACCTTATAAATGTTCAAAATGTCCACCTTAGTTTTGAATGCACAGCCATGCTCGCTCTAAACAACAGTCCACTGCCCATTGAATCATTTCGGGGTGTTCTCGTATGTAAGCAGCGGCATCCATAATCCGACGCAAGAGTTCCTCTCTCGTTTGTACTTTGGTCTTGTTGACCATCTCTTTTATAAGGCTCCATAAAAAGAAATCTAAGGGGTTAGGTCCGGAGATCACGGGGACCACAATATTGGACCAGCACGACCAATCCAACGATTCCTGTACCACTGATTCAAGTAATCCGTAACATGACGACCAAAATGTGGTGGCGTCTCATCGTGCTGAAAAAGCATCCTGCGCTTGTCTCCAAGGGCACGTCCTCCATCAAAAGCGGCAATTCGTTCGTCAGGAAATTCAGATAAATATCAGCAGTTAATCATTGTTCCAAAACGAACGGTCCAATCAGCTGATCTCCAATTACTGTACACCGCACCAAACATTCACCGAGAATCGATGTTGAAAGTTTCCTCCAACGATACCGTGGGGATTATCGGTGGACCACAAGTGGGAATTTCGTCTATTGTTAATTCCATCCCGAATGAATTGTGCTTCATCACTAAACAGTATGCAATTAAGAATTTGGCGATGCATAACCATCCACTGGCAAAATTGAACATGTTTATCGTAATCATCCGGTTGAAGAGCTTCCACACGTTGTAAATGATAGGGATACAAACCCTTATCATGTATGGTTCGCCATACACGCTATGCGGATTCACCACTTCGTCTAGAAATCCTTCGAACACTGGTAGTTGGGCTACGTTGTACTAGGTCCAGTATGCGCTCCTCCACAGCAACGGGCGGTCGTGCTACATGTTCTTGTTTACGTAGAACAATTGTCCCTGTTTCCCTTAATCTCTGGTGTGTGTCACTAGACATTTGCCTGTTCGGTATTCGGCGGTTCGCAAAACGTCTTCGATATTCCTAACTGCTGCTCTGCTGTTACCATCACAGAATCTATAAATGAAATGGATATCAGCGTATTCAGTGGGTGTGAACTGTTGATTCATTTTGATTGTTCACCTTAGCGCAACACAGTGTCTCGTACCACAGATCAGAACCAAATGAAAGAAAAAACTGAGGATTAGTAGTGGTAACTTCGTTAACCACTACCAGTGCTGCCATCTATCGAATTACACACAAGTAGGGATTTGTTGTTTGCACATCATGTTAAAACGTCCGTAGCTCCGCAACGGTTTGAAATAGCACCTATGTTGTGTTAACTTTTTTACTCGATATCACCCCTCAAAGTATGGCAGACCGGTTGTGAAACACCCAGTATATATATATATATATATATATATATATATACCCCATTGGTAGAGGAGGGAAGGAATCTCTCAGGATTGAAAACCTTTGAATAGATGTTTTCAATTTCGGGGATGCTACTAGGCTGCAGTGTAGGATTGTTAGTACTTTTTAGGAAAATCGCGGTACGTTTAACTTGGATAACTAGAGAACTTTTTAGGTTATACAGAAGTAGTGACGTTCCCTTTTTCAATAAATGTAGTAGGAGGCGCTGGTCTGGTCTGGTTTGAGAACACTCGGGGTTCTCAGATGATGGGAGGGTTGATGGGAACTCTTGGGTCAAAACCTCAGAATAGACGCATTCATTTTCAGGGAAGCTATTTAGCTAGAGCGGAATTTTAGTGCTAGATGGTGTGTAATAAAATTTCGTACAAAAAAAAAAATATGTATATGTACATTGTCGGAAAATTCTTACATTGGGAGGAACTGGCGAACTGGAGGTGCCTTTCAACCAGTGCTCCCTTATCAAAGTAATTCCTATGCGAAGGACGAAATATAAATTACGATATGATAAACCTTTCTTGAAAAAAGAGGGGGAAAATCATTTTCTTGAAGTACACTTTTGTAGTAATTCTTAGATTGGTGTGCTGACCAGCTGGAAGTGCCTATGGATCAGTGCTTCCCTTATCTAAGCAATTCCAGTGCGTAAGATGGCAATGAAAATAGTAAATTGTTTAAAAAAGCAAGTCTCTCGGCACAATGGCTTTGGCACGCAACGGAGAAATGATGCAATGATGAAATGATGACTTCTTGTACATAGTAAATAAATAGAAAATTACTTAAAAAATGCATGGGGTAGATTAGATTAAGTAGTTTAGTATTCATGCTAGCCTTTATTTTTCGCTGTACTCTAATGCGTAACTGAAAGGCCTACTGAATTTCCAGTAACTGAAGCGGAACCTCTGACAGACGAGTCCTTTGACAGGTAGCGAATGATTCTGTCTGTATAGAGATATCCGAAGACGAGTCTATCCCAGTAACACTGTCGGGAAGCGAAGCCAAACAAGAGTGGCTACACTCACCGTAAATTCCCTAAAGGTCGTCCAGTTTAACGCGAGATCCATTAGAAATAAGCTTGACGATTAAAAATTATGTCATGGCGATAACTGAGAGTTGGATACACACGTCTACCCGAGACTTCAAAGGAGAGTTTCAGCTCAGGAGTTACAGAATGTTTCATGAAGACAGGACACACAGGGAAATAGGAGTGTACAGTATTTCTTTACTTTAGAGATTATCTGTAACCTGTAAGAAAACGTCTCAACTTTGCTCGCAAAACCATTTGGGTCGAGCTTAATTTACGAAACAAGTCTCTGAAATTAATAATAGAAATCCTCACCAATCCGCCGATTTGGATCACGAGCTCTATAATACTCTCGGTCAAATCATAGAGGGAAAATTAGCTTTAATTATGGGGGACTTTAATTGCGGTAGGATAAACTGGGAATCTAAATCTGCTGACGTCGAGGGTAACAGGCTCTTTAGCTTCGTAGATGATCACTTTCTGACCCAGTGAGTGAAGGAACATACAAGAGGGAAAAGTATATTATACTTGATAATAACTACCGAAGACAAGCTGATATCCAATCTGGCTGTCTGCGAGCCCTTAGGCGACAACGACCATAACCTAATCCGTTTAAAAATGAAGACACCTTTATTTAAATTATTAAACTCCACTCAGCAACTAGACTTTCAGAGGATTGATTTTGTTTGCTTCAAAGAAAGCTTAAATGATCTACTGTTAATGAATATCAGCGAAATAGATGTTATTTGGTGGGCATTTAAAGACGCGTTCGTGGAAAGAGAGAACACGTTTGTTCCTCTCAAAAATCAGACAAATACCTCCTCTTGTGACTGCAAGTGGTTCAACAACGATATTAGCTCCGCAATAAGGGAGAGAAATAAAGCGTACAAACAACGGAATGAAACCTCTGATTATAGTTATAACCGAAACTTTATGGTCTTTTGGCTGCGTGTTACGACACAAATTCTAAAAGAGAAACGTACAGAAGAACTTAGAGTTGCTTCTGTCAGGTCCTATCGGAGATGGGACGAGGAAACTGAAATATGGCAACACTGACATACCAACAGTGTTAAACCAATCTTTCGTATCGGTTTTTACCAAAAAGGCAACTTCGAATATCCCTGGCCAATGTGACTTGTCTTCAAAAAAGTTGATAAAGAAGGACCTGGCAACTACAAGCCAACTTAATATTTGTTGTAGGCAAGCTTTTGGAATCAATAATTGCTGCGAGAATGGTAGATCATTTGGGATCGCACAACCTTTTAACTAATTCCCAGCATGGTTTCCGTCAGCATAGGTCCTGCCTGACCAACCTGCTGGAATTCTTCGGCATGTTTTCAGAATACGATCGTTCCAAGGCAGTAGTTGTAGTATTTTTTTTACTTCAAAAAAGCTTCTGACAAAGTGCCACTTAAGCAACTTATGACAAAGGTAAGGGGCCTTAGTTATAACTGGTACCGTGGCCCGGTGTATTGAACACCAGCTCAGCGACAGGGAACAGCGGTGAGGCCTCAGAGTGGGCATCAGTAACAAGTGGCGTCCCGCAGGGGTCGGTACTGGACTGCTTTTATTTATTATTTACATAAACGATATAGATATTCGTATAAAAATTCGCTGACGACACCAAGTTAGGCTCCTGTGTGGGCAACGCGGAAGGTATCTCGAAAACTCAAAATGATCTAGACTGGCACAGTGGATCCAGAGACTGATGTGCAAACTATTCACTATCACTACATGGGCATTGGGCAGGGTTTAGCAAAGACCGACTTCATAAAAGACTTAGGCGTGCTTATAAGCAGTGACCTAAAGTTTTCCAAACACTGCGTCGAAGTTGAAAAGAAATGTAATAAAATACTAGATTATATTAAGAGGCAGTTTGCATATCGAAGCAAAGAAGTTGTTCTTCCTATTTTCAGCGCGTTGGTTAGGACACTGGGCAATTCTGGTCCGCATCCTCGAGAAAAGACATACAAAGGCCGGAAAATGTTGAAGACAGAGCGACGAATTAATTCCAGCTGTCCGTCATAAATCATACGATCACTGATCTTGATTTGTATCCCTTAGAAAAGTGTCGGCTCAGAGGCGAATTCACCAAGGTTTTTTAACTTCTGAATAGTATCGACAACGTCGACTATCTAAACTATTTACACTAACCACGAACCCGTCTTGAAGTAACGGTTGCAAACTTGAACCCACACGGTTCAATACAAATATTTGCGGTAACTTCCTTACATTCAAGATTATCGATCATTGGAAAAAGATTCCTCCTGTAGTCGTTTCCAGCTCTTCCGTCAATGCTTTCAAAAACAATCTTGATCAGTATTAGACGATCTCCTCGAGTGGATCGACGTTCGAAAGTGTGAATGATGTTCGTGTGTGTATTTCTAGTCCCCAAATGCCCTGTAAAATTTCTCGGAAGTTTCTTTTTCCCTGTAAATTGCGGAGTGTTTTCTTTTTTCTTATTTCCAAACCTACCCACTGTGGGCGGCGAAAGGGATGAGGAGGAGTTACAAGGAGTTACAAGGACAAGAGAAAGCCTCAAAAACCTTCCGGTTCACTCGGAGAGATTCCTGTTATTAATTAAACTAGTGTTTTTTTAATTATTGTAGCAGTAGTAGAAAACTGGATAGAAAAGCATACAGCTCTCGCCTCACCCTCTACTCCCTCTCCTCCAGAGGCAGGTACGATAAAAGGTTGAAGAAAAGACCTTGACCATGGAAAAGTAGCCAAGGGGAGAGCCCTCTTGCTTTTCTGTGCTAACTCTTCTCTCTGTGAGTGGTCTGTGTTTGAACGAGACCCACGAGTGCCACCTAAGGTTGGCTGTAAAACTGTTGTGGCTCCCTCATTTCCTTGTAACTCTCTCTCTCTCTCTCTCTCTCTCTCTCTCTCTCTCTTTGAAATTAAAGTAACCTATGTGTAGTACGATATATGGTGTCTCCTTAGTCGTCCGAGAATAGGGGCAGCTTATATGAATATGAGTAGAAGTAGGCAGAGATGGGCAGTACCGTGGTACATGTAACGGCTTAAGTAACGGGTGTTACTTTTGTAACGAGTATCGGTATCGCCTTAGCAAGATTTCTAATGTAACGATGTAACGGTAACGCCCGTAATAATTTTAGCAAAAGTAACGAGAATTTCCGTTACTCGTTACTCGTTACATACTGTTTTTTATGTGTGAAAAGTACAAATACATCTTTCGGCGGCCACCCATTAGTAGAAGCATTAAGTAGTGGATTCAGAAAGAAATCGATTCAAGAAATTCCTGGAACTTGACAGAGATGCCAATGTTGCAATTATTGCTGCATTAACAAATCCACACTTCAAGTGCAAGTGGCTCACTATAAGCGAGCGAACAAACAATGAGGCATGTAGAAAAATGGTGCAAAACATGCTGATATCAGCAATTAAAAATGAAAGTGACAGTGACAGATCACCTGAGGAGCCAGCTAAGACAAATGATGGTGCTTATAGCAGTAGCGACGATTTCTTTGGATATGGTCATGCTCCTGCTGACGTCAAGAAAGAAGACACCACAGCATCAGAGATGGAAGTGTTGAAATACTTCAATGATGACAGCACTGCACTGCAGCTGCAGTCACTTGATGGTTATCCTTCAATTAAGGAGCTTTTCCTCAAGTACAATACTCCACTTCCTTCCTCGGCTCCTGTTGAGCGTCTCTTCATCTATGCAGGACATATTCATGCCTCTAAGAGAGGAAATCTTTCCGACAACACGTTCCAAAAATTAGTAATGCTAAAAGGAAACCCTAGGCTCCTAGCTACATTTAAAATTTAATTCTACACCTCTCAGCTAGAATATATTTTTGGAAATGTTTTTTATTATTTTACATCAGCTGCTATTGAAATGTTTCTGTTTACTTCTATGTTTAATTTTCTGTTATTCAAATAATATTTTTTGTCAAAAATGTCCTGTTATCATTGTCTGTCAGAAATAAACCTCCATTTATCTAAAAACAGTTGCGTTTGTTTTTACATACTTTTTATACTTGCTTTAATATTCTAATTACGATATACAATTATGATAAGTATATGAATTTACCAATGTAACGCGTAACGAAAGTAACGACGTTACTGTAACGAGTATCGGTATCGTCTTAAGATATTTTCAAAGTAGCGATGTATCGGTATCGCCGGGGTCATTTTAAGAGAGTAACGAGTAAAGGTAACGCTCGCCAATTTTGAGTAACGGTGCCCATCTCTGGAAGTAGGGCTCGCTATAAAGCAGCCATAAGACAATGTAAAGAGGAACAAGACTGCATTCGAGCTTCAAAAGCCTGTGAGGTTAATTAAATAATAATAATAAAAATTCTGGAAATTTGTCAAGAAACAAGTACCATCAATAAATGGAGTGTCTGGTCTGGGAAGTAGAAATAGCTAAGTTATGGAGAACGAAGTACTCAGACATCTTTAACAGCTTGGGGAGAGTTAATCTTAATGTAGGCTGCATTAGAACGACATTAGGAGGGGGCCACTGAAAATACGGGGACTTCAGTGCCTGAAATTAAGAGAACTAAAGACAGGCGCCTCACCAAGGATAGATGACTTGTCGAATGAGCATTTAAGTATGTTAATGATGTGATCACTCTTCATATCTCATTACTTTTCTCAGCCATGCTTGCTCACATTTATATTCTTGTCAAAAACAAATATGGGGACATTCTATCCAGCAAACTACAGGTATATTGCTGTTGCCTCGTGCTTCTCAAAATTACTTGAGAAACTTTTGCTACACCGACTAAATGATTATTTATGGTCGTCTTCGAATCATTTTGGTTTTAAAAGGTCCCATTCAACTGACCTATGTATTTATGTTTTGAAAGGCATTGTATTTTGATATAGTCAGTAATTCAGCTATTTATAATTGTTTTGTAGATGTAGGCAAAGCATATGTTAGTGAATCACAATATTCTATTCAAAAAATTAGAAGACAGGAATGTTCCACCATATGTTTTAAATTTATTGAAATTTTGGTACACACACCAAATTTTTACTGTTAGATGGGGCAATGTATTGTCCGAATGTTTTGGTTCCTCATGAAGAGTTAGACAAGGTTCCTTACTCTTTCCTCTGCTGTTTAATATATATATATATATATACACAGTGTGTGTGTGTGTGTGTATATATATATTGCTTCTCTTAATGGGGCAAGAGTGGGATGCTGTATAGATGACATGAGGATAAATAACTTGGTATATGCCGATGATATGGTTTTAATAATTAATAAGCCCTTCGATGAAAGGTCTGGATCATCTTATAAAAATTTGTGAATCATATTCACAAAACCATGCCATTAATTTTAATTAAACCTTAGGTTAAGCAATTCCATCCTGAAAGCTCAAACCAAGCAGCTAATATTATTTTCAAAATGAGAGACGACCCAATAGATCATGCACAAGAATTTAAGTATCTGGGTCAAACTATCATCAGCTCCTTGAGTGACGACTCAGACATAAGGAAACAATCTCGAAATTACACTACTAAGGCAAACATGATTATAAGGAACTTTAAATTCTGTGCAAGCAAGCCATTCCATTACCCGTACTTTTTATATTTATGAAGCTGTTATTACTAATTTTATTATTTCTCATATTTTATATGTATTATTGTTATTTTTTTTATTACCGTTGTCCCTTTTGTTTTTTTAAATTTATTGTTAATTAGTTGTAGCGTTCATTACCTTGATCGATACTGTCCCTTTTTATTTTATGGGCTGTCTCCCGACAATAAACATTATCACTGTCATTATCATTATCATCATTATCATTACCATATATATGTTGGTACTGTCGCTACGTGTACTTTTTATTTTTATTTCCATTTTTTCCTTTTTGTAGTCTAAGCTGCGGGTATTTTTTATTTCTTATTTCAGTTGGTGTCTTATTTTTATTTCTCTTTTAGACAGAAATTTTGTTGTTTTAAATTTATTATTGTTTGATTTATCTTATCGTTTTATTATCTTCGAGAATACTGTATTGTATAGGATTTATATCCTGCCAATAAAGCTTATGATTATCATTAAGATTATACTTATTTCGAACTTCAAATCAATTGTTACAAGATTATTTAATTACTTTTTCCTCAGTCGAATATTTATATTTGAAAGAACTGAGATAACGTCATTTTTAATTATTGAACTGAACATCGTGTAATTAAAACTCTTTAAACAAAGTAATTGCTGTTAGAAATGAGTTAATTATATTTGCATTTTCTGATGAGTTTGTTTCACTCATATACCAGGTGTCCCCAAAAAAATGTCCCTATCTCTAAATAAGTAGGAATCTAGACACAAAGACAAACGCAATAGGTACGTAAAACACAGGAGTTTAACTTTAATTAAACAACATGTTCAGTGTAATCGTCATTTTTTTTCTAACAAAATATTCAACCTTACACAAATGTTTGACAATTTTTTGGAAATAGCTCAACTGAGATGTTGATTACCTCACAGACTTTGCTCTTTAGGTCTTCAAGTGTCTTAGGCTTAGTAGAAAAGATCCTGTCTTTTATGTAACACCCCAAAAACGTCAGGGGTATGAGGTCAGCTGAGTATGGGATACATTCCACTGGCTCAGAAGGGAGATTAACCGCCCGGAAAATTGTTCCCCAAAATGTTGCGAGTTTCACAAGCAGTGTGTGGAGGTTCTCCATCCTGATGAAACCTTTGTGAATCTGGGGTAATGCAGATATTATTTAAGGGACAAACTAATTAGTTGTGGTAAGTAGAAATCTTGTAGCATCTGACGATATGAATTTTGCGTTACCATTACTGCTTTTCCAGTTCCATTCTCGGAGAAGTAGGGACCTACTACACCATACCATCCAAGAACGATCCAAATGTTAAGTTTAGCAACACTACGTGGAAACTCTAATGGAACGCCAACGTGACTTCCCCAGTAACGAAAGTTTTGCTTATTAATCTCCTTAGATAGATGTACAATTTCCCGCATATGTAATGTTTCTCGCCTCATAGGCGACTCCGTACATGTGGAAACGCCGCAGCGATAGTCAAGGTACCCCAACTGGGGAAAGATGGGGTGAAGGGGGAACAACCGAGTCCAACAATATATAACATTGACATACAGGTAAGGCGCCGTTTAAAAATTACGTAACGCTATTTTTGTTAAAAACCTGCCCCCCCCCCTTTATCGTTCCGTTCCGTAACGTGTGGGGTGTTGGGTGGGGAAAGTGTTACATAACATCTTAGGGGGTGCCTGGGCTAGCGTTACAGAACGTTCCTGGGGGATCTGGAGTGTCAAGTTTTAGCAGAAATAGCGCTACATAATTTTTCAACGGCCCCTAATTATAATGTAATCTGGGGTATAAAGATAAACGATTAATATGATCGTGAACAGCGTTGAACTCATGTTTACTAGTCTCATATAGTAATAAGGTTCCATTATGATTACTGCAAGTCTATATGAACAGATACCACAATACAATTTTATATACTAGGGAATTTGAACCAAAAATAGACATTACACAACCGTCCGTCAATAATCGTAAGCCGATAAAAGATAACAGGCCCTCTAGTGGATGTTAACGGTGCTTTGGCTTCTGACGCTCAGGCGATGGCGGGTATTTTCAATAACTTTTTTGCGACAGTTTTTACCGTAGAAGACGTAAATAATGTCCCCGACGTGGACGATATCGTTCCATTTAGTAGCGAGACTATTTTGGATGAAATAACTGTTTACGAGGCTAAAAGTTAGCAAGGCTCCAGTCCCTGACGCTTTTTATCCAAGACATTTGAAAGATTTGAAAGACGTTATTGTAGGCCCCTTAACGAAGATTTTTAATCAGTCACTCGAAATGGGGATTATTCCTGAAGACTTCAAATTAGCTAACGTCACGCCCATTTTTAAAAAAGGCGACCGCACAGTAGCTAGCAATTATAGGCCCATTAGCTTAACGTCAATTGTCGGTAAACTATTGGAATCCGTCGTTAGGGATCGTAACATCGATCACTTAGAAAGTCGAGATTTGATTAATAGTAGTCAACATGGATTTCGAAGCCATAGATCTTGTTTAACTAATTTGTTAGAATTTTATAACGAAATAGTGCGCGAATACGATAGGCATAGAGCGGCTGACGTTATTTATTTAGATTTTAAAAAGGCATTCGATACAGTTCCGCATAGAAGATTAATTGCGAAGGTTAAAGCGCACTGTATACGCGGTCAGGTAGCTAACTCGTTAGAGGAATGGCTTCGTGCTAGGAGACAGAGGGTCGTTGTTAATGGTAGTGAATCGGGGTGGTTGGATGTAGGTAGCGGTGTCCCACAGGGTTTAGTGTTAGGCCCATTGCTATTCGTAATTTACATTAACGACATAGATGTAAGATTGACTAGTAACGTGTCAAAATTCGCGGACGATACTAAAATAGGCGGTAAGGTTGTTAACGAGGACGATAGAAATAGGCTCCAAGACGATGTAAATAGGATTATGGAGTAGACGAATAAGTGGCAGATGCAATTTAACGTAGACAAATGTAAAGTTTTGCATATAGGTTCTCGTAACAATAACTACACGTACACGATGGATGATAGAGAGTTAGCGAGCGTTGAAGAGGAAGTACTGTAGATTTAGGCGTACGCGTATCTAAGGATTTAAAAGTTAGGAACCAGTGCCTGGAATCTTGCGCAAAAGGTATTAGGATGTTAGGCTTCATAGCGCGTAATTTCGAATTTAAATCGAAGGATATTATATTGTCCCTTTACAAGTCCCTAGTCAGGCCTCATTTAGAATATGCCGTTCAGTTTTGGTACCCGTATTTGCGTGAGGCTATTGATAGGTTAGAAACGGTTCAGCGTCGTGCCACGAACCTAATTCCGTCATTGCGCAACAAGCCTTATGAAGATAGGATTAAGGAGTTAAATTTGCATTCACTCGAAACTAGGAGATTAATTGGGGAGCTTACTGAAGTTTTCAAAATCGTTAATAACATCGATAACGTAAATTTTGACAAACTGTTCACTTTCGATAATAGCAATACTCGTAATAACGGATTTAAGTTGCGTGGCAGACGTTTCATTACTAATATCGCTAAAAACTTCTTTACGTTTAAAGTAATTCATAAATGAAATAATCTTCCCGCGCCCGTCGTGAACTCTACCACGCGTTAATGTGTTTAAAAACCGTCTAGATAGACATTTTAAAAATATTAACGTTTAAAATAAAAAAAATAATTTATTTTATATAGAACAGAGGTTTAATAATAATAATAAAAGTTTCCTAAATACCAGTAAAACAAATTTCATGATTTTACTAATAAAAAAATGTATAGCTTGATGAACTTAATGTTAATGAAATCGCCATAGAGGAGTGTACTGTAACAAAATTTCTTGGTGTAATGCTAGATAAGAATTTGCAATGGAGTGATCATGTAAATTATATGGCGAAAAAGATTTCAAGGAGCGTTGCTAAAATGTTTAAACTTACAGTAGAAATGTAGTCCCTAAACAAGTTTTATTGACTATCATACTCTTGTTCTTCCTTATATAACATACTGCACCATTGTTTGGGGAAACTCCGCTAACAACGCATTAAATGGTATCTTTGTCATCCAAAAACAAGCAATAAGGTTATTATCTGATGCTGATTTCCTTGATCACTAGCAATGTTCCCTCTAATTTTTTTTAGTCCGTGTGCGCAAGAAATTTTCGTTGTGCAAACATTTAGATTCATGGTGAAAAATTGTGCAAACTTTTCTGAGCGCTATTATCTTCAAAATGAAATATATATAAATATTAAATACTTAATAAATATTATTTCCATATGGTGATAGCTCGATCATTACGGTTCTATTAAATGGATATTAAAAAACTGTTTACAGTATCATATATTCTTAAAAAAGGAAATTTTTTCCATTCTAAAAATGTGAATAAAATAAAAAATAGTAAAATAAAATTCAACAAAATAAAGAAATAAAATAAAACTAACATAAATTGAAAATGACTATTTTAGTTATCATTTCTCAAAACAATTTTTAGCATTCACAAAATAGGAATAAAATAAAAAATAATTTTATTTTTTATGAATTATGAGATAATTACTATTCGTTTTTATGCAAAAATAAGAAAAAGAAGGTTTATATTCAATGCGTTAATGTATAAAAGAAAAAAATGCAAATACATAGAGTAAAAAAAAACCATATTGCGTAATTGCGCGGACGTCGGCGAAGTCGGGCGGAAGGGGTTAATACTTAAAAGAGCGACTATAGAGTATGTTGATGCAAATGGTCAGACCTTGTGTGACGGTATATTTTGAAATGACTTCATTTACTGTCGTGACTCATGATACGCTTGAGCCTGTGCGCATTTTATTTTGCTGTGTGCGCGGGTTTCACAACGCGTGTGCGCGCGCACACGCGCACACCTTAGAGGGAACATTGATCACTAGTGCATTATTTAAAGAGCTAAACCTACTAAAGCTCAACGATATAACCAAACTGGCACATTTTATTTTTATTTACAAGTGTAAGAACAAAATCATTAATTTGCAATTGGTAAATAGATATTTTGTAACTCATCAAGAAATCCACTCGTATCAGACCAGAAATAGATCAAAGCTTGTTATACCTCAATTTAGATTGTCTTCATCTCAAAAACTACCCCTTTTCATTGGATTGAAACTATGGAATGACTTGCATGCCGATATAAAAAATATTGTGAATGTAAATTTGTTTAAAACCAAGTTGAAATCCTGATTAATAATGACATACTAAGAAAAATCTAGGATTAATGACCACAAATATTGTTTAATATTGTAATACATGTTTTAACTATTAATAATACTTACTTATTTATTTATTATTATTAATTAATAACAACTAGCTGCTTATTTTATAAGGGCCCAGTAAAGCCTAAAGCTTAAGGGACAAATTAAATAAAATAAATAGTCAAGCTTCACAATTATTCATGTCATTGAAATTGAAAAAATGTATTTATTTTATTATTATTAAAAAAGGTTATTCTATTCTACAGGGTGTCCCGTAAGTCTGGACCCATAGGGAAAAATAATAAAATTACAAAATAGTCCAAAAATTTATTACATAATCTGTTCAAAGTGTCCGCCGTTGTGTCGCACACATAGTTGAAGACGCAATCTCCACTGCGACAGCACTTTCTGAATCACAGTCGCAGAAATTTCTTGACACGCCTCCACAATGCGTGCTTTAAGGTGGAAAATGTTCTGAAGTTTGACCTCGTACACTTTGGCTTTCAAGTGGCCCCACAAATAAAAATCATAATAAAAAATAAAAAAATAATAATAATAAAATAATAATAATAACATAATAAAAAAATATATTATAAATCCCTATGGGTCCAGACTTACGGGACACCCTGTATACTTTTTTCTTCTTGTAAGATATGAAATAAGTCAGAGACCCCCAAAGATACCCTCTTGTCCGTTCTGAGTCTCCAAGCTTATATGAATCAATTGCAAGCTACTGATCTTCTCTAAACAGTCAGACTTTAAATTGATACCCCATGAATCTTCCAATTTTCAAAAGCAATTCCCGTTAACGGACGGAAACCCTTTCGGCCCGGAGACCCTCTCCAGGGATCTGCCTTAAGGGCGCTGATCCCCCTTCTTATATAGTCAAAGGAACGGAACCTGGCTACGCCATCACGCAAGTGGTTGACGTCACCTGAGAGCAGTTTTCCCCAAGTGAAATCAAAGAAACCGTCTGCGTCACTGCTCGTGAGTTCCATCGGAAGGAAACGAGTCATACATAGCTTGGGATTTATTGAATGAATGAAATCACCTAAATATAATAGTCATCAGGGCGCGACTTTACTTCGATTATAAATTATAACATGTATAACATATATATATATATATATATATATATATATATATATATATATAATAAAACACCAATTCTTTATTACAACAAATATGCAATGGTTGAGAATGTTTTACTAAATAGTTAGTCATACAAAGCGCTCACAACTTGCCAAAGATTAACATAAATTGCACAGTAATACTCGGTTCACAGTTAGTATTTGGTCCATTTCCCATTTTGTCTATTACATCTTTTAATCTGTGTGGCATTGATGCATCATGATTATGAATGATGTGTGGGTTCCTTCAGAACATCTCCCACTCAGCCATAGTGTAATCCAGCAGCTGGCGACTGGTCCACTCCTGCCCAGGCTCCCACGAGTTCACCACATTCCCCCAAACGTTCTCAATGGGGTTGAGGTTACACCCATTAATAGGCCAGTCCAGTAGTTCTAGATTTCGCTGCTCCTCGAACCATCTTCTAACAACCCTGGCAGTGTGGATGGGAGAGTTGTCCTGCAAATGGATTTTAAATATTAAAAGTAGAATTATATCTCATCCATACGCTTCATCAGTAACCAGCTATTCGAGATAGGTTTTAATCCCTATGTATTAGGCGTTTCTCAGCTAAATGTAATTTGCGCCGTTATACAAATAATACAGTCTGCAGTTATCCAGAATAAAATCCTAAAGTGTTGTCATAGTACTGAAAGAGTTAAAGAACAATTTTATGACCATTACGCGTCCCATATAAATGTGGAAACCGGACATACAAATGCGTGTAATACATAAATCTTACTCTAGTAATCGTATAATATTCTATAACACACAAATACAACATACCTGCATAAAGATAATCTGCTTAGGATAGGGCAATGCGTACGCGCGTACAGAAGGCAGTATCACCTCCTCCATGATCTCTATATATTGATCTGCCGTAAACCTCCCGTGGATCTCAGTCAGTTCTCCTAGTCCTTACAGGTGCATCCATCCCCACACATTCGCCGTCACGTGCCCACTCCGTGCCACTTCGTAAATATTTTGGCGTGCATATCTCGTGTTGTCCTGTCGCCAACACTGAAGACGGCCGTGAGTTGTAGACGTAAACGTCTTCTCGTCAGAGAAGATAACTCTGCTCCAGTATGCGAGACCATCATTTATATGCTGGCGAGCAAACGAAAGCCTGGCCTGAGGATGTCGTTCCTCGATCCTCTCTTATTTGGCAGGAGTACGGTGGTGATATCCTGCTTCATGGAACCGTCTCCTTACGGTGTCCACTGACACGCCGATATGTAGTGTATCCCGGATGGCGACTGCGTTGTTGATAGGATCGTTCTACACTTCGTTGATTATTCTCCGGTCTTCTTCTGGGTGAACTTCCTTGGTGCCCCACACTTAGGACGATCTAGCAGATTCCCAGTCTCCTGCCACCTCTGCACCCAGCGTCGAACAGTAGACTTCGAAATTAACAGTTCCATGGCTATGTCAGCTACAGCGAGGCCTGCTTCCCGCATACCAATTATCCGGCCTCTCTGCAATTTTATCTTGAGCTGGCTTCATTTTCAGAGTCGGTGTTCGTTATACGGTGTAAAAATATGGTATGAGCATAGATCATGCCAGTAACCATGTCAACACCTCGGTTTGGCCTATCAACGTCATTTCACAAACATTAGTATAATAATGTATGAGTTTATAAGTATATATACTGTAAACCAGGTTAATTTCTCGCCAGCAAATTTTCGTTCTTTCATATCCTTGGACGAGTTCGCGGTATCATAATTTCGCGGTCAACAGTTGCTAGTTATAATCTTACAGATTAAAATGACGTCAGGAATGACGACATTTATTCTGGACTGTGATTGGTCGAAATTGAGTGAGGTCGTATATCAAGGGAAGTTTTACTCTTGGTATGTGAATAAAGTTTCAGCAGCACTCAACGCAAATGAATCTCTCCACACTGAAAACTATTCATGCTAAATGGATTGTCTCTGCATGGGATAACCTACACAAAATGAGGGAGACCATTCGAAAGGGTTGGAAAATTAGCGCATTCATGACATTCTTGTTATGCAGTAATAATACAGTATAATTTAAAATGTTTTATTACAATATACTGAATTTACTTTTCAAATAAAGTATTTTAATGATCTCAGTTTTATTTTCTAACTATCTACCAAAGATTAGATTAAATTGTCAAATTTTTGTCTGCTGGATATTTTTGCGTAAACTATGGCCTACGCGAAAAACGCGAAAATTTCCTGCAGGTGAACATTTTGCATTCACTAGTATATAAAAAATTCTATTGTAGTAGCTGTTCATATAGATTTGCAGTATTCATAATGGAACCTTATTACTGTGTAAGACTAGTAAACTACATGGAGTTCAACGCTGTTCACGATCATATTAATTGTTTATCTTTATGAACAAAGACATTACATTATAATTACCTGCATGTCAATGACTGCACATTCAATTGTGCAATTAATATGCAATTATCTAGTGTTTTTTGGTGTTCAATTTTCTGTAAATATAGATTTTGTTTTGTAATAACACTTTTAAAATTTCAAATCAGTAAAAGAATCAGCAAAATTTGGCCGATGCCAATGCCCCAAGAATGGCCGATTCTGCCAATGCCGATGAATCATACACCACTAGTTTTTGTTGATTTTGCTAATTTTGAGGGCCAGGTTCTTTACTGGTAAATATACTATTCAATTTGATCTACAGATCTACAGAAGCTAAGGGTAACAAAGACCATAAGATCCACTCTAAGGTTAGCCTGAGAGAAAGAAGAGAGTAGGGGGTTAAAAGAAGAGAATAAGGAGTTACGTAAGTAGCAAAACCTATCATTCGTGGGTTAACATTCATTCAGAAAAAGAGGAGAAAGACTCACCATCATCATCCGCCGGCCACTGCCGACAAGTCGGAAATATAGTCGAAAAGAATAGGAAAGGGGTGAAAGCTGAAAAGAAGTAAAATAAGAACGCTTACAAACCATGCAAACACAACCTTAACTCAAATACTGTCATACCATGCAAACTACAGACATGCAAGTAAAGAGAGAATAAGAAATGAGAAAAAAATGTATGAAGAGTATAACAAAAAGTGACTTAGTTTACGCAACGAGCTACATCTAAGTTCGTGTTAGTCATTTTTTTTAATATAATTTTGTTGCTGGCATATCACACGCTGACATGTCACAAGCTGGCATTACTCGTCAACAGACTCATCCTCGACCATTACCCCTAGAGCTCCTGCTGCTAATTGTTTTATTATTTTAAACGACGTTAATATTTTTAAAATGTCTATCTAAATGGTTCTTAAACATATTAACGCTGGTAGAGTTCACGACGGACGCGGGAAGATTATTCCATTTATCAATTACTTTAAACGTAAAAAAGTTTTTAGCGATGTTAGTAATGAAACGTCTGCCACGTAATTTAAATCCGTTATTACGAGTATTGCTATTATCGAAAATGAACAATGTCAAAATTTACGTTATCGATTTTATTAACGATTTTGAAAACTTCAATAAGCTCCCCCATTAATCTCCTAGTTTCGAGTGAATGCAAGTCTAACTCTTTAATCCTATCTTCGTAAGACTTGTTGCGTAGTGACGGAATTAGTTTCGTGGCGCGTCGCTGAACCCTTTCCAACCTATCAATATCTTCATGCAAATACGGGCACCAAAACTGAACGGCATATTCTAAATGAGGCCTGACTAGGGACTTGTAAAGGGGCAATATAATATCCTTCGATTTAAATTCGAAATTACGCGCTATGAAGCCTACAATCCTATTAACTTTTGCGCAAGACTCCAGGCACTGGTTCCTAACTTTTAAAATCCTTAGATAGGCGTACGCCTAAATCTATTTCCTCGTCAACGCTCGCTAATTGTCTATCATCCATCGTGTACGTGTAATTGTTGTTACGAGAACCTACATGCAAAACTTTACATTTGTCTACGTTAAATTGCATCTGCCATTTATCCGTCCACTCCATAATCCTATTTACATAGTCTTGGAGCCTATTTTTAACGTCCACATTAAGAACTTTACCGGGTTAATATGTTTCTGGTCACATGACGTGAACTTTTTGTCAAAAATACATTTTTCTGGGTTACTATTACCCGCTCTTTTCAAATCTGTTAGTTATTGTTTGTGCAAACTATTGTAGGAAATAATAATAATAATAATCATAATAATAATCTAAATATATATATATTTAGTGTATTTGCAGTCGGGGGTGGTATTACGTCATGCTACTCTGCGACTTAATTAGTTTGTTGGTTTCTGTTCCGGATATTTTTTTTTTATAATTGGATTCAGTTTGGTGGTGTTTGTAATAGAATTATGACGTGCCGTTCGTGTGGTTTCGACTTTGAGAAAATGATTCGTCATATGCCCTAGATGAAGACAAAGCATTGGATGCTTTATCAATTACGGCGTTCTCTCATCCTTAACTTGCCCGAAATGTGACAGTGAGTGCCTAATACGAAAAGATCAGAAGATATTTAGGTGAATTATTATTAACCTGTTAGGTTAATTGAATGCCCGGTTAGGTTAATTGAATGCCCGGTTAGGTCACTTGAATGCCCGGTTAGGTCAACTGGACGCCCTTGATGATTGGTTAGGTTAAGTCGTGATATTTTCGTTCGTTTAAACGAAAATGACGAGAGCAAACTTTTCTGGTTAATTTTGAGGTGTTTTGCACGTTTCCTGTGGTAATGCGTCGTTTACGAGATCTCGTAACATGAACATGTTAGGTTATGCTTTATTGTATAAAATGTAGTCAAAAATACATTTTTCAAGTGTATTTTGGTGTGCTTTGTTCGAATATGACTTTCATTTCTTGTGCAAATGAGCAGAAATACAGTTGTTATTGCATGGCCCAAACACGTATTTCTTTCATTTGCACGAGAAATGAAGGTCATATTTGAACAGAGCACACCAAAGTACATTTGAAAAATTTATTTTTGACCAAAAGTTCAGGTCATGTGGTGAGCAACATAATTACCCTTTACCGCCTATTTTAGTATCGTCCGCAAATTTTGACATCATTTTGACATCTATGTCGTTAATGTAGATTACGAATAGCAATGGGCCTAACACTGAACCCTGAGGGACAGCTGGCATTCAACTGACCTAACCTAGCATTCAATTGACCGAGGGCAACTCACAATTAGATAGATCACAGCACTACATTATCACACGCTCACACTACAACAATAATATTCAGACTAAACTAGGTCTAAGCAGGCAACAAATAAACATTAATAATAACAAAAATTACTGTTTATGCGAGTTTGTATGGAAGAAAAGGTGTGCATATGAAGATTTATTTATTAATATATTATTAAATTAAAAAACCGTGCCTTGGGGTAATACCTAGAACTAAAGACCTATCTGACCTTGCCTTCAGGGACCTAATTAACCCCCTGTATCTCTCCAAAAGGTCAGGCACTCTCGTATCGGTCCTACCCTACCATCGTCACTAACATTGAGTGACGGGAGGCAACATCAGTCCTATCTACTTCGTCTCTAATTCTGTCAACCCTGGCCCCTGGTAGACAGACCCTCCTCTTCGTTGGATTCCATTCAACGAACTCCTTATCCATATGACGCATTAAGGAGTCCCCAATTAAAATCTCGTTTCCCCCCCTCGTTCACATCCCTATCCAACTGGGCGAAATGGTTCGAAACCTCGATAGGGGGGGATTCTTGTCGCCTAACGTACGTGGCCTAACTTCACCCTTAACTCCTCTAAATCCCTCACCGTCTACTAATCCCAACCTTAACCCCGTCCTCAACTCTGTCTACCCTTTCCGATAAGCTACCTATACTAGAAACTAGGTTCCTAACCTCACCCTTCAACTTACTAACGTCTTCAACGTTAGTATAGGTTCGGCCTTCGTCAATTGTAAGCCTACCCCTGCCCTCATCAAGCGTTGCAAGTCTTTCAGTCACCTCGGTTACACTACGTTTTAAATCAACTATCTCTTCGCATAACTCACAAAAGAAACAAACCGATCTCTCGGTAATCGCCATAGGACCGCCGTTGTAATCTTTAAAATATGTATACCACCGACTAACCCCACACCTAGCACACGACGCTTTCTGCAACGGCATCGCGCAAGTTAAAGTAGTTAACGTTTATAACCGTCACAAGTTTAAGTTAAATTAAGCCGGCACGCTATGAAAACTTCTAAATCGCTAAAAACCACTAATATTCAGTTACTTAACTATAACAATGTCAATATAAACGCAAGTATATAAAATTCAGAACTTTCCAACAGTAAACTTATCGGCAATATCTAAAAATAGAAACAATATCAGAGAACCCATGGAATGTGTCCACTCAGTAAGGAGTCTGGCTGACACTGAAGGAGTCTGGCTGATAAGTTTCTTTAAAAATATCATCTTATTTGTTAAACTTTAATACAAAAAATGTCTCGTCTTCTAATTTTTTTTACAGATAAGATGGTATAATGGCTCCAAATAAAGAAATTTCATACAAGAATTGGTTGAGAATTATTGTTTTCCATAAAGAAGGCAACACTCAAAGACAAATAGCAGCTAAAGCTGGTATCATTGTCTACTGTTTCCAAAACACTTTCTCATCACTCACAAACTGAGGATGAAGAACAAAACAGGTTGAGGATGGAAGCGAAAAACATCTAAAAAGGATGATGAGTATATGATAATGATGAGCAAGCGTAATAGAAAGAAGAATGGTGGGTGGGGAAGGGAAATGAGGGAGTGTGGACGTTGGTTGTGTAATGTCTATGTTTGGTTCAAATTCACTAGCTTATAAAAAGTTGTATTGTGGTGCCTGTTCATATAAACTTGCAGTAATCATAATAGAACCTTATCTATACGAATAATTGTAACGGTCGAACTGCCTGCGAACTTTCTTTCTTTGTTTCTTATGGCAGGCCAAACCACTGGACAGATTTGGATGAGACTTGGGGGATAGGGATAACTGAGGCCGGGGAAGAACATAGGCTATATGGCGTCGGCCTCCGAGGTCATCTGATGCCGTTGGAGGCCTCTGTATTCCGGATTGGTTGAAAGAGTGACATCATAGACACGTCATAAAAGATAGTAACATTAAATGGGCGGAGATCTAACAAATATATATGTGTGTGTGTGTGTGTGTGTGTGTGTGTGTGTGTGTGTGTGCATATATATATATATGTGTGTGTGTGTGTGTGTGTGTGTGTGATATATTATATATGTATATATATATATATATATATATATATATATATATATATATATATATATATGTGTGTGTGTATATATATATATGTATGTGTGTGTGTGTGCATATATATATATATATATATATGTGTGTGTGTGTTATATATATATATATATATATATATATATATGTATGTATATGCATATATATATATATATATATATATATATATATATATATATATACCAGAGCTGGGCACTTCCGCAAACACTTCCGCAAACGAAATTCCGCAATTGCGGAAGTATGTTTTTCGTTTGCGGATTTGCGTTTGCGGCAAAGTCATCGCAAATTAGTGAATTTGCGTTGCGGAACTAAGACCGCAAACGCAAATCTTTCCGCAAATTTCCCACGTGGCCACTGGCCAAGCCCGCCTGGGTTCATGTTTTCCTCAAGTATAACACGGCCATCCCCAGCTCTGCGGCCGTGGAGAGACTGTTCTCCCATGGGTCAGATATAATGAAGCCCAAAAGGGCCAGCCTGACCTCTGACAACTTCCAACGTCTCGTGTTCATGAAGGGGAACATGGATTTATTAAAACTGGATTTGGCTCAGTTACTGGAGGAGGACGACTGAACTTGTTGACAAAGCCAGAGGCGTACACTTGTAGAGGCTAGAGGGGTTGAGTTGTACAGTGAGTTCAAGTTGTGTACAGTCACAGTGTTAACTTAATTTAACTTGTGTAATGTAATGTGTGTACAGTTACTACAGTTACAGTACAGTCTTCTCTAACGTGTCTAAGTCTCAAAATTTATGAAATTCAAATGATTAAATTTATTATTTAATTTATTTACTATTTACTTGCAGGATGTTTTTGTTCAATATAATATATCAATATATGTAGTATTTTTATTTCTTCTACAATAGTGATTTATTGTAATAAATTATTTAGCCTTGTTTTTAATAAAAACAAGGCTAAAACATTAAACATTAAAAAGATATAAAAACTTTTTATACCTCTTTAATGTTTTGGATACTTTTTATAGTTAAAATTGCGATTGCGGAATTTGCGGTTTGCGGAAGTGTTTGCGGAAGTGCCCAGCACTGTAAAAATTGGAAATATGGTTTGCGTTTGCGGATTTGCGGTTGCGGAAGGTAAGGTTTGAGTTTGCGGATTTGCGATTGCGGAAGTGATTTTGAGTTTGCGGTGCCCAGCTCTGATATATACACATTTTAACTGCAAACAACACAGTATAATTAATGTAAAGAACGACGCTTGTGTAGAAGAGCGTCCGCACAAGATGAGGAGAAAGAACGAACAAATGAAAAATGAGGCACCTACCAGGAATCGAACCCGGGATCATCCAATTGCCGGTCAGACACGCTAACCACTACACCAAGGTCCCCAATCAGTCAGAAGTCGTAATTCTCCTACATACGATCAGGGCATTCGATTCCGCTCGGATGTAGGAGAATTACGACTTCTGAC
Organism: Bathynomus jamesi; assembly: GCA_023014485.1. Classification (NCBI taxonomy): domain Eukaryota; kingdom Metazoa; phylum Arthropoda; class Malacostraca; order Isopoda; family Cirolanidae; genus Bathynomus; species Bathynomus jamesi. The sequence continues at coordinate 99,356 of JAJOZX010012266.1, forward strand.
TGATTGGCGACCTTGGTGTAGTGGTTAGCATGTCCGACCGGCAATTGGATGATCCCGGGTTCAATTCCTGGGAGGTGCCTCATTTTTCATTTGTTCGTTCTTTCTCCTCATCTTTTTCGGACGCTCTTCTACACAAGCGTCGTTCTTTACATTAATTATACTGTGTTATTTGCAGTTAAAATGTATATATGTACGGCATGAGAAGGTGCCCCCTCAGAGCATTCGATTCCGCTTGTACGTAGGAGAATTACGACTTCTGACTGATTGGGGACCTTGGTGTATTGGTTAGCATGTCCGACCGGCAATTGGATGATCCCGGGTTCGATTACTGGGAGGTGATTAATTTTTTATTTGTTCGTTCTTTCTCCTCATCTTGTGCGGAGGCTCTTCTCCACAAGCGTCGTTCTTTACATTATATATATATATATATGAAAATTATTTCACGAAGGTAACACGTGAAAAATATTTATGATGAATAAAACCACGAAGGAAAGGAAACACAAAATGGTGCTCAAGCGCTTTCGTCTAATGACATCCTCAGGAACACTGAAGTATATAAAAAGGTTAAGCCTATATAGGTTACAGAAAGAAAAAAAAGAAAAATAAATAACATACATACACACACACAACATATATACATATATATATATATACATACATATCTATATATACAAATACATACATACATACATACATACATATATATACAATAAACAGAGAAGTAAAAATAAAAAAAATTAAAAATTAAAACCTTAAAGGATTACCAATGAGGCGTACAGATTGTAAGGAAAAATATCGATTTTTAGCACAAGATCAAATGGATTATAAAAATACAAATTTATACTGGGACTCTGCCGGGTTTTAACACAATGCTGCCTATGGTCAGGTTTCGATATACTGTATATAAAAAAAAAAAAAAATGCAAATTAAAAATTGAAAATAAAAGTTATTAGGGTGCATACAAGTTTACCAAAGATTTAGAGTTCTACCTTTCTTATCTAAATCTGTTCTGAAGGAATTCAAAACAACAGGATCGAGTTGAAAAAGGTCAGACGGGAAAGGATTTGCACACACGTATAAAACAGCATCAATATTCCGTTAGAACAGGACAGTTGTCCAGTGCCCTTTTTGTCCATTTGTCAGAGTTATCCCACTGTATTGATTGGAATAATGCTTCATTTTATTTCACTCTAGCAACATTGTTAATAGAAAAATTCTTGAGTCTGCCATTATCCAACTTACAAATAAATTCAACATAAGCAAAGGTCTTTTTCAACTCGATCCTGTTGTTTTGAATTCCTTCAGAACAGATTTAGATAAGAAAGGTAGAACGCTAAATCTTTGGTAAACTTGTATGCCACCCTAATAACTTTTATTTTTCAATTTTTATATACAAAAAGGGCAGAGTGCTAAAACCCGGGCAGATTTCCAGTACAAATTTGTATTTTTTTTTTATCTATAACATTGGTTGGAAACAATTCATTAATCTTGTGCTAAAAATCGATAGTTTTTCCTTATAAATTTGTGTGCCCCGCCCACAATCCTTTAATTTGTTTCTCCGTTTATTGTATATATATATATATATATATATAATATATATATATATTTTCTGTAACCTATATATAGGCTGTAACTCTTTATGTACTTCAGTGTTCCTGAGGATGTCATTAGACGAAAGCGCTTGAGCACCATTCTGTGTTTCCTTTCCTTCGTGGTTTTATTCATCATAAATATTTTTCACGTGTTACTTTCGTGAAATAATTTTCATATATATATATATATATATATATATATATCTGTATATATATATATATATATATAATAGCTTGACAAGGTTTCAGGTCAAATATAGTTCGCTTATATATATAATATATATATATATATATATATATATATATATAAGCGAACTATAATTGACCTGAAACCTTGTTCTCATATGATGAATAATAAGAGCTGAGTAGTATGGCCACAAACAAGACGAGTGCAGAGCAATTGTAATGTTGATCAAATGAGTGCCAGTGCCAACCCCCTTCCCCCTTGTTCCCCCAGTGCCCCCCATGGCACCAAAAAAGGGGGAATTGCCCTAGCAAGCTGGAAGAGTCCACCTAACCTCTTTGGGGGAGAAGGTGGGACGGCCTCACCCCCCAAAGGGGTATACCTAACCTAAAAGAGAGAGAGGAAGAGACCATCTAGCGTCTGCGAAATGCAGAAGCTTAATGAGAGCTCATGGTAGCATCACTTGGCTTAGAACTCGAAATCTGCCAGTTGGCTTAAGCAGCCAGTTGGTAGTTGGCTTAGAAGGCATAAAAGGCCTGTATAATTAATAACCTTCGAACGAATTAAAAGCGCACATACACTCCCGACTATACGCCCATAGAATCCCTATATTACACACACACACACACACACACACACACACACACATATATATATATATATATATAAACAGATGCATGTAAAGCCCCAATAGCAAAATATATACGAGCATAACCACCACACAACCACCACCAGTCATCTAATTATAGCTTACCATCACCTAACCAAACCCACCTTACCCACGGCTTTTACTTACCAGCTCCTGGTAGACCACCAAGGTCTCTAAATACGACCCAATAGACAGAGCTATTAAACATAAGAAATGCGTTTATGGGGCCAGGGGGTAGACCAACAAAGTCTCAAAAAAAGGGCGACGCTAATAGTTTTTCTATTAAGCTTCTCATGGTGGAACACCACGAGGCCAATTTGACGTTTGGTAAGCGATCTTTTATACAAGAAATTGAATAAAATAAACTAAGTTTAACACAAAAACAAATTTTCATCATAATATACAATTTTTTCCTTAAACTATAACATAAAAGCATTAATATGATTTTTAAAACAAAATAGAAATTAAATTAGGGATAACTTTCATTTCTCGTCTTTCGCCCAAACAGATCTATTTCGGGGTAACTTATTAATTTTTCCTCTTGTATCCAATTATTTTGCTTCAATATAAACTTATCTTTAAGACACAAATATATCTTTAAACATTATTACAAAAAATATTAATATAACTTTATATTGAAAATAGATTCTATTTCGGGGAACTTATTAATTTTTCCTCTTTTATCCAATTATTTTGTTCAAAATAAATTTATCTTTAAGACAAAATATATCTTTAGGCCTTATTACAAAAAAATATTAATAACTTTATAATAAAAATAAGTTCTATTTCGGGGTAACTTATTCATTTTTCCTCTTTTACGCAACTATTTTGCTTCAATACAAATTTATCTTTAATATACAATTTTATCCTTAAACCATAACATAAAAACGTTAATATAATTTTTAAAACAAAATAACCTATGGAATGAATGAGTTATATTTGGTAAAGACACGCCCCTAGAATTCTCGGCTTCTCCAATTACAACCCAATGGGTGGAGCATGAGAACGAATCCAGGATCTCTGGTTGGCGGAAATTCTCACTCTCACACAGGAAACTCGCGAATCGAATATTGGGGTGGGGTCAATCAGGGTCCATATATAAGAGGGAACATTTTCAGCTGGATCAACAACAGTGATTTTCACCAGTGAATAAACAAACACATTACCTCCGTCATGAGTCATTTACAAGACTTTACTGCACTCCGCACGGCAGACCGGAACGCCCTACTTTTAACTCAATCCATTGCAGAATTTGTGACGGCGAGAAAAAACCAGCGGATGAAGAGGCCATTGAAATGTGAGTAATTACGTAATAATTTAGATTGTGATTCGTTCTCGGGCTATATACATCGTATCATTCAGTGCTTATCCCTTGCAAGTGCTAGTTAATTTATAAAAAGCCATAACAAACGAAGTGAAAGGATATCTGCCCAGGGGTTCGAGACTCTGCGACGGGACTTAGTAGCCCCACTAATCTTCCTTCCTGAGAATGTGATTTAGAGAGTGAATTTTATTATGCGATGAAGGTATCCTTTGAAAGTAAAATTTTATTAAGCGCTTGTTTCCCTGTACGTGTTAACTTAAAAATTTATAGTAAGTTCTACAGGTTGGTTTTTAGAATTAATAAAACTTTAAAGGTAGGGAATTGTTGCGGTCCCGGGTTCGTGACCCGGTGCTGGCAGATAATGCGTAGAACATCCAGCTAATCTTCCTTTTGAGCCCAGTTAAGCTAGTTGCTTTGTGTTTATTATCTGATCCGGTATTCTATTAAGTATTTAGAGAGTGAATTTTGTTTATATTACGTGTTAACATTTACTTAAAATTAGTTTGTGAAATGTTTCATTAAAATAACATGTATCCTCAATTTTATATATATAATTATATATTTATATGGAACAAATGGATTTTAATTAAAAACGATTCAATGTGGATGAATCGTTTAATATCTGCCAGGTGTTCGATACCATGTGACGGTGCTTTGAAGAAAAGCAAATAGTCGACGGCGATTTGGAGGTTTTACAGCGCAGTCAACCCAATGACCTGAATACGGAGGTCGAAGTATTGGCTCACATCCAGTCCAACGATTGCCAAGTCGTCGGGGAAGTAATGTAAGCTTTTTTATTTTGTTTAAGAACAAGACACAGTGTATTATCATCAATTTATTAAATGATAGAAATCATATTTTATAAATTAGTACAATTCAGTTTACAGAATTAGCACCCAATAAATAAGACTAGCATTAATGGGAACATCTTATATTTTACACAGTTAGTTACAATTATATATACACGCGTAAAACTTTACACAATACATCGAGTGCGCACAAATGGGAACCTTTTTTTATCTGCATGAACACCATTTCATCGTTCATCTCAGTGTTGCACAAATCGAATAATTTAAAAAAATTTATAAATCCCTTCCCACATGACATGTGCAGGAGAAATGAAAGACAATACATCCTGCAAGTATTACTAAAATATCCTTGTAGTCGGTGGGGATTCCAGACAATTTCAGGGATATGCAACTGTTCGAGAAATTTTACAATAACAGGGTCACTCCAGGGATGAGTCCCCAGTGAATTAAAATAATACATTCTTTCCCTATTTTTAAAGTATATTGCAAACCATTGAATCCCCTCGCCCCCAACAATGTCCGTGTGTACAATAATTCCCCCACATTTTCTCGTAGTTGGTAATTTCAATGTTTCATTCTTCGCAAACACACCGATATATTTGGAGCGTGTGACTCGGTCACTATTCTTTACTCTCTGAGGTGTATCCATTTTAAAAGTCAGTGACTACGTTCCTGAAGCGGTCGACCTCAATTAGGGCTTGTGACTCGAGGTATACTAGTACACTAATAGGCGTCTATCGGGTTGGCGAATTCCAATCTGACTGAGATGTTCCACTTTGTTGTGGACTTAAGTGTGTATTTACACTAGCAGATAAGTCGGGTGTGATATCAAACGGGTAAAGGTTAAATTGATCGATGAATTCTTTCTGCGTTACCCCAATCCCGAGCTCATCACAAGCACCTGCAATATGGGCCAGATTACTATAAGCTCTTGCACAAAGCGGGAACACAGCGTCTGATAAGTAGTCCGTATCCATAGTCCCACCCAAAGCAACGCCATTGACGTATAGAGTTATATTTTTAAGGCCGAAATTCTCGAATTTAAAGGCGTTCTTTTTATATTTTCCATTCGTCGAAGCGTGATCCTGTATTCCAATTAATAACCTTTTAGGTAGAACTCCCAGGGCCACGTTTTCTATCTGCTTCGAGGCCAACCTGCGGGCACCGTGTATAGTTTGATCTGTACTCTGTTAATTGGGTATTTTACTGTTGCGTGTATTAAATTTTTAAATTTTTAATTGTTCAACAGAGCTTAATTTCACTCGCCGTACACGCAGATATGTTTCCATAATGTGACTCACAACGGGTTTTGCGCCCTCTTCTTGATCAGGTCCCAGATTTATGCAGATCTCAGGATTCGTGCGGGTGAGCTTTAATTTCATACCCACCCCATTCATAAGAGGTTTCTCCTGGAATGTGAAGTCTGTATGCAGACGTCCATAGCATTCATATATCTTCTTTTAGAATTTTTAAATTTATCCTTTATACTACTTTCGTCTTTAGTCTGATAATAGCCCTCGGCAGTTTAAAAGGTATCCTTCGCTTCTTTTGAAAAGTTGAGGACATTTTCCAGATAGGCTCGTAGGTGATAATAACCCGTTCCTGCCGAATGTTGACCTGGTTTAAATACACCTCACACTGACTGAATATGGAGTGCAGAAAGTTGGTTTCAGGGTATGCAGAATAATTATCATCGCAGTCCGTTCCATCTGAATGGGCTATACGTAGTTTAGCGTACATGTGCATGCAGCTTGGATCAAAAAAGTATGGGCCTGAACTGGGTATCACGAATTCTATAGGGGCACTCGGGAACTAATTGTGTTTAATGGGTTCATTGTAATAAAGTCACTGTGCTCAATAGAAACTTGTGTTGGGGGCATATCAAAGATGGACAGCTCCGATTTACAACATTGTGAGCTACACGGATGGATGAAGCGTGCCATGACGAGTCAGAAATACTGCCACCTCTCTCGACAAGTAGTAATCAGCCCATGCAATGTCCTCAGCTTATATCAATTAAAAAAATTATCAACCATAGGTTTCATTCGCTTAGAACACTTCTTCTTCGAAGTCCTTTTACGTTTAACGCCACGTGTTGGTAACCCCTTCTTCCGGACAGCCCACTTCTTCCCGCCACCACGCATTTTTCTCTGCATCTTTGATGATTTCTTCCCGTGTACGTTTTAAATGTTTTTTAGAGCTTCTTTAGGTTTAGCTCCACCCATTATGTCTTCTACCGTGTTAAAACCTGATTGTAACGCTTTCCTCCGAGGTATCTGGCCCCTCTTCACAATGGGACAGCCGTGCGTAGTATGGTTGAAAAAATGGATCCAAGCCCACTCCCACGCTGATATCTCACCCCTCGATAGACTGTGAAAGGCCTTCGGGTCATTATAACTGAATGCGACGAAAGTGCAGCTTCACTGTTAAGCTCCCATCACCGAATGGGAAATTTTTTCCCTCAATTCTTATATATATTGAGATATTGGTTAATAGATTAGTCGCAACATTCACATAATGGGGCTTGTCATATGTAATGCTCAAGCTCTTCCCTCTATGGTTGGGAATGTGTGCAATGCGCAGCAGACGCGCCTGGGTATCCCCAACAAATTGATGCTCCACGATATTGCTGTAAATATAGCACATGTCTGGGGATGGATAGCCATCACCCAATTTCTCCAATTTCAACTGATACATTAAGCTGGACAAGTCATGTTGTGCCTCGTGAAAGGTATCTCTTTGGAACGCTGCTCCATATCGGCCCTCGGTTATAATTTGGAACAATCCTTTGTCTTTAATATTTCTATTATCCTGTGATTTTAGGGTCAGAGCATGTGCAGGGGTTTCTTTGTTTACGATTTCGTATACTAAATCAGCCGTAAGATTTGAGCTTTTTAAACTTCCGTTTAAGTCTCTCACAACATCCTCGGCCGCACCATAACGACCCGGGCCTAGTGTTACTACTGTAGTGTAATACAGGGCCTCCCCACTCCGGGCGGCACGCATGGTTTCATCCCTAATTACCCCTGCCTTTTCACACTCATCACGATCTCTAAGAACCGTAAAAACGGGTTCTTTATAATCAATACTTAAGAAGCTGGTGGATAGCTGAATTTCGCATAACCCCACCTCATACGAATCACGTTCCAATTCAATGGGCCCATGGAGTTCTGTTACAAAGTTGGCTAGTGTGTGTTAGGATGTACAGACAGAGAAGAAGAGGACGGGAGTGTGACATAGAAGTGGTTAGGCGCCATGTTGCATACTATTTAAGCTTCATTATTGCATCAGCTTTTATATAGGTGTTGAAGCTTTCTGGGTACCCTAGCCATTTCACCAGGTACATTTTTCTCTTTCCTGAACCTTTGCTGCCTAAATTTTTTCAATTTTAAACACATTTTTTCCTAAATTAAATGTCACTTTCTGCAACTCCTCGCGGTAAAAGCCTCCTGCGATTTCTTCCCCATTCAAATCTTCAACGTAATACATCATTATCTCGCCTTTAGGTCTCATAGCCCTAACTTTAAAAATCTCACGTGTCCATCCTTGCTCAAATCCCTTCGCGAATTTATTTCCCGAACGCGATAGCCTTACATAATCATTGATTTTGAAACGTGTAGAGTGTGGCGGTGCTCTACGAATATCTCTTCTCACCTCACTCTGTGTGCGTACCTCTTTCTAAAACCTCGTTAGGTGTTGCCCAATCGCGCGATGGTGTGAACGGTTGTATGACGAGGCCAATGATCCAGAATGTTTATATATCTGTATGTGTTTTATGTGTAAAATAGCGATGCATGCGTTCCTTTATGGTACGTTGAACTCTTTCAGCTAAAGAGGCCTTATGTATAGAATTGCTAGTGTAGTAACTGATATTAAACTGTTCTGAAAAGCTCGGCCTATAAATTCTTTCCCCATATCCGTACAAAAATAGCCTGGAACCCTGTTTTCTTTCAACATCAGCGTTTTGGTAGCTTTAGCAACTGTTTCAGGCGATTTATTTTTCAGAGGAATTAGCCACAGATATCTAGAGAATACATCTATTATGAATAGGATGTAGCGATAGCCATCATTTATACTGAATATCTTTGCATGTCTGTTAAATCCGCTTGCCAAATAGAGTCAATCGAAGCCGCTGTTGTCCTGGCTGTTTTAAACCTTTTTCTCACCGGCTTATGAAGTGTATAAGCATCCTGCTCCCGCAAAAACCTCTCAACATTTTTCCCTACTCCATCATTGTAAACACCTCTGTACAGTCTATCAACACCGCCATAGGAGGCTGGGTTAGAAATGTCATAATAGCGTTTTCTTAATATGTTAGCCATTTGCGTATTTTAGAGACACGTGGATAGGGTTGGCCGTTGTTGTTTGGTCTCTTCTTTCTCCTCTTCAGAGATGCTACGTTGGGGGTGATGGCGTACTCAGTTGTGGCACATGCGAGACTTGCTCCAAGTCTTTTAACCTATTCAGATTTCCTATCAATGTTTTGGGGACATTTATTTGTTGTAGTCTTGCTTTAATATGCTTCCATCCTGATGGTGAGGGCCTGTCCCACTTTCTCACCAGATCATGGACAATGTCGACGATATTCGCCCTGTACCCTTGTTCCTTCAACAATGACCTCGCCTGTATCGGTCCACTGTATGATGGGGTCCTCACTCAATAGATTATAAAGACTTAAGCCTTTATTCCTCAATGTATGTGGGAGACTGCTTTTTAATACATGCTCGATGTGTTGCGTTCCGTTATTCTTTGGTTGGTCATCTCTAACGTCGGCCCAGGTCCTATGTCGCCATGCTCATCGTTGCTCGCGCTGTGCCTAATAACCACGGGGATCTCTGTCGGATTCTTATAATCTTCGTACTCATGAAGAAATTTCTGCAGAGCCTCTTGGTACAAGATCCTTTTCTCATCAGGTGACTTTTCACTGTTTAATAGGTCTATTTCGCTTTCCATTCTTTTAAGCCTGCTTTTACGGGGTTCTAGAACCGTGTCTGGACTCTTTGAACTTTGCAGTGAAGCATACACCTCGTGCGGAATCACTACCACTTTCTTCATTATATTAATCTAGTCAGTAAAGGTCCCAAAACTGAAAATAAGATGGGGAGGAATGATCCCCTCTTTGTACAATAATTCGCTTTTTCTTCCCCACAGTTTGACTTTTACGAGCGAGCGTACGTATTATGTTCTTGTAACGACGTAGGCGAGCCTTCTGAGGGGATTTCATTGGTACATTACATTTTATAACATTAAGGCAGATTTCACAGATGCATTTTAAAAAGTCGAGTCGATATTTTTAACAAACATCTGCTGCAATGCCCGGGGCAATCGATGATAGATTTTTATTAATTCACGGTATTTCTTTAGCCTATTTGTCATTCTGGAATATACACCGTTTCAGGCTCGTTTGGGAATATATTCGTTCTTAGAAGCACCCTAAACGTGTTTCGGGTGAAGGTCACAAAGCAAATATCCGTAACGCTGACTTGTAGCTTCTTTATAAACTTCCAAAAACTCCTTACGCTGATTCGGGAACATTTGATTGGCTAATACCCCAATTTGTGACACTCTCTACGTTGCGCGAATAAGACTAGATATTGTGTATTTAACGACACATCGCGCATGTATCTATTTTTGAAAAATAGATTCTGATTGATGAAGAATACGCTTATGTTAAGATGGTGGGAGAACACTGTAAATGTCTCGGCAAACGTTTTATCCATTTCCAACATGAGATCGTCAATTACAATGACTGTATGCTCATTTCCCTTTAACGAATTAACGTCATATACGCCTTTGTGGAACAAAATATCATCTTGGTACTCGTTGAACACTGATTGGTACGTCGAATAGCACCATATTACTTTATGCACAAATTTTGAGAACATCTCCCCTTATCTTTAATGATTTTAAGCATAAACACAGTTTTACCACATCCTGTAGGGCCAGATATAATACATGTGGATGGGCTTGTGAACCTGAATTTTTCTACAGATTCCATCTCTAACACGTCACACCCCTAAGTGGAACATTTACAAAATATACAAAATTTAAGTGTTGCTCCTTATATTCTACAATTTTTTTCTTCTTCCACAGAACCGTGAATGACGAGAGGTACAGCCCCATCATCGATATTACACACGACCCCGATGACAGTGTAGTTGTGGTTACAGACTCCACCCGCTGACGAACCCTCACCAGCGACACCTCCACCACGTGGCAGTTCAAAGCGGAGGCACGATGATGAAGAACCTTCCACGTCAGGTATAAAACGTGACAGGACTGCGCCGGT
>JAJOZX010012267.1:0-104546 GCA_023014485.1 Bathynomus jamesi
ATAATATATTATAACTGCAAACACGCAGTATAATTAACGTAAAGAACGACGCTTGTATAGGAGAATATTCCGCGCAAGACGAGAGCGAAAGAACGAAACAAATGAAAAAATGAGGTAACCACCCGGGAATCGAACCCGGGATCTTCGATTGCCGGTCAGATATGATAAACCATTACACCACGGGCCTCACTCAATCAAATGTCCTAATTCCTCTACATGCGCGCAGAAACCAATGCCCCAAAGGGGCACCTCCAGCATGCCGTAACATTATGTACATTATAACTGCAAACACGCAGTATAATTAACGTAAAGAACGACGCTTTGTATAGAATATTATTCCGCGCAAGACGAGAGCGAAAGAACGAAACAAATGAAAAAATGAGGTAACCACCCATTGTTTCGTTCTTTCGCTCTCGTCTTGCGCGGAATATTTTCCTATACAAAGCGTCGTTCTTTACGTTAATTATACTGCGTGTTTGCAGTTATAATGTATATAATGTTACGGCATGCGGGAGGTGCCCCTTTGGGGCATTGGTTTCTGCGCGCATGTAGAAGAATTAGGACATTTGATTGAGTGAGGCCCGTGGTGTAATGGTTATCATATCTGACCGGCAATCGGAAGATCCCGGGTTCGATTCCCGGGTGGTTACCTCATTTTTTCATTTGTTTCGTTCTTTCGCTCTCGTCTTGCGCGGAATATTCTCCTATACAAAGCGTCGTTCTTTACGTTATATATATATATATATATATATATCAGATTTTCAATGAAAATTGTTAACCTAACTGGGTATAATGTAACATAACCTGACGTAATTTAAAACTAATTTAACAAATTTAAATGATATGTTTAAGGTCGAGGTTTTCGACATCATACCAGTTCAGAAATTTTGGTGTCGACATTGTGTATATCGACATTATTGGACAACCCAACAAATTGATGCCTACGTTTTTCTGTATATTTTCCGTATGTAAATTATGAGTGCGGAGTTGGAAATTAAGTTGTATGCTTTTAAAAATTTATTTCCTTACCAAAAAAACGCTGCAGTCTATTGTACGATTTTAAGTGTGTGTGTGTGTGTGTGTGCGTGTGTGCGTGTGTGCGTGTGTGCGTGTGCGTGTGTGCGTGCGCGTGCGATAGGCTGGGTAATTAATTAATTTATTATTTATTATTATTATTTCCATCAAGTTTATTGAAAATTTTTAAGATTAGGATGAAATATAGACTGGAACTGTTGTGGATAATTAATGATATATTTATAATAATAATTAATTAAAAAGTATTGAAGTTTTTGCTAGTTGATAAAATAAAGATTCCCTACGAATTACTCTAAAAAAAAAGAATAGTACTTTGGTTCGAAGCAAAGTGCATTGAAAATATTCGAACACAGCCTCCATTTATTTTATTACTACTAGGGTCGATACGAAAGTAATGCGTCTTATTGTTAATGCCTCTTATTTTTCATTTCGTAAATACAATAAGAGGCATTACTTTCGTACCGAACCTCGTATACTTTAAATATAATCTGTGTCCATGTGAATATTACGTAATTTTATCTTCTTTTGTCAATTTATCGCGTGCGCAAATGCATTCAGAAATGTTCTCAACCACGGAATGTCAGAGTGAAAATATAAGATTTTTTCTTTCTTGCGAAGCGTCACATTGTGGACGAAGATTTTTCTGGACTGCGCAATCGTTCGCATTACATACAAAAAAGGAGGCACCATTCACACGGACAGCATAAAAAGAAATATTCGTTTTAAACCTGAACAAAACTAACAATGAAACAGACTCAAAAATAGCAATGAAATCCTTCCATTGAAGCTTTTTTAACACGATTACCTCATTTTTTCGAGCGTAGTTGTTGCTATTTTGGATATACAGTATTGTCCACAGAGAAAATATTGATTGTATAAATGTTCGCCTATTACTTTTAACCCCTTCATCACGATGAGGTGTGAGAGTATCTCAAATAATGAGGCGCTGAATATCCGAAATACTGTATAGAGAATATCTTGGATATTGAATATCCGAATATACTGTGTGGAGAATATCTGGATATTGAATATCCGGGCGGAAGGGGTTTTTTCGTTTCATCTTACAAATTAATAACAGTGTTGGAGTTTGTTTAAACTCTTTCGCAATGTTAAAGGTCATGTGATGGAGAAGACCCGCAGTAACATTGGATCTGAACTAAGGGTCGCTACATCATCTGAACAGAGGGGACTGTTACCTATCGAACTACTGAACAGACTTAACGGCTTTAACCTCGGTGATCTAATGGAAAGCGGTATTGTGATGTAGCCACAACGTAGACCTCCCTCCCCAAAATTAAAATATCTCTCTCTCTCTCTCTCTCTCTCTCTCTCTCTCTCTCTATATATATATATATATATAATGTGTGTGTGTGGACGGTATATTTATTTATTTATTAATTTTGTGGCTAAAATTAAAATTTATTAAAATTTCAAAACTTATTTAATATACGAAAAAAATAATTTAATAGACTGAAAAAAATAACACCGAATTTTTTACTTTTTATTTCTTCATTTATTTTACATTAGGGTATAAGGGCATATATGATGAAGGCGTATATGATGAGAATAACCACGAAGGAAAGAAGGTAAATGAAAACACGAAAGAGTGCTTAAGCACTTTCGTCTAATAACATCCTCAGGAACACCTGAGGACGAAAGCGCTTCAGCACTATTTTGCGGTTTCATTTTTCTTTCGTGGTTATTTTCATCACAAATATTATTCACATGTTACTTCAGTATATATATATATATATATATATATATATATATATATGATCAAAAGTATTCGGACACCCCGGAAAATCCGCATTTCTGCAAATATCACCTTCGCCGAAAGGTATGCTGGGAAAAAGCGTGGCGAAACTATAATCTGAGGTGTTCTGTTAAGTTATCAGTAACTGTTGTGAAGCCATGCCGCGCGGACGTGAACTCTCCGAGTTCCAACGTGGACTCGTCATCGGATGTTATTTAAGTAACGTTTCTATACGAAACATTGCAGCCAAACAGGATATACCAAAGTCGACTGTAGCGGATGTTATCATGAGATGGAAGCACGACGGTGCAACTAACGCGAAAAAACGTTCCGGACGACCACGCAAACTGACGGAACGTGATAGAAGAAGTCTGGTACGACATGTCAAGAAGTCCCGCACGTCCTCTGCCGCTTCCATCGCTGAGGAGGTAGGAAGAGCATCCGGTACCTCCGTTAGTACTGTAACTATCCGCAGAGATGCACAGACTCGGTTATTATGGTAGAGCAGCTGTACACAAGCCACTGATTACAAAAGTTAATGCCACGCGTCGTTTGGCCTGGTGTGTCTCCGTCGTTCCTGGACCGTGGAGGACTGGAAAACTGTTCTTTGGAGCGACGAGTCGCGGTATTCACTCTTCCAGTCTGATGGGCGTGTTTGGGTGTGGCGACAGCCCGGAGAACGGCTTCTTCCTGACTGTGTACGTCCAACGGTGAAGTTCGGTGGAGGGTCCATCATGGTATGGGGTTGTTTTTCCTGGCTAGGGCTCGGCCGTTGGTTGTTATACCCACTACCATGAACGCTGACGTTTATCTCGACGTTCTGGACAATTCGGCCCTCCCTACACTGTGGCAATACTACGGAGATGGCCATTGTTTGTTTCAACAGGATCGAGCTCCCTGCCATACTGCAAGGCGTGTGCAGGACTGGTTTCGTGAAAATAAGGTGGATTTGTTAGACTGGCCTGCTCAGAGCCCCGATCTCAACCCAATCGAGCACATGTGGGACGAACTGGAGCGACGGATACGAAACCGCACACCACGCCCGGCTTCACTTGCATCTCTTGCATCAGCTCTGCAAGAGGAATGGCGAGCCATTCCTGCACAGACTTACCGAAAACTGGTGGAAAGTATGCCTCGACGTGTTGACGCTGTAATAAAAGCAAAGGGTGGACCTACTGGTTACTAACAGAGCTGGGCACTTGCGGTTTTTTTGCGGTACTGCGGTACTACCGCACTACCAAACCGGTACCGCATAACGCAGTACCGCAAAGGATCGCTGAAAGTACAGCCTGTACTTTCAGCGATCCTTTGCGGTACTGCGTTATGCGGTACCGGTTTGGTAGTGCGGTAGTACCGCAGTACCGCAAAAAAAACCGCAAGTGCCCAGCTTTGGTTACTAAATGCCATAATAAAACCATTTTCCCAAAACCATGCGGTGTCCGAATACTTTTGATCATATAGTGTATATGAGGAGGGGCGACAAGCTTGACCTTCATGAAATGAGGAATTGTCGCGCGGAACCTTTGAAGGGTTGAAAGGTGTGTATATATATATATATATATATATACACACATATATGTAACCTTTGGTTAGCTTCCGCCCGAATTGTTCATTCTGACGAAGGTCAAGCTTTTCATTCCACCTTAGACCTACAGTTTAACGTGTAATCCGAACCACGCCCCATCAGCAGCACAGCGTTTTAACCACTAGGCCACCTAGGGTACCCATTTATCTACCAACACTTTTTTTATTGTGTGGAAGGATGAACAGCTGGGTTTTGCTGCGCGCCGGCTGCCGTCGGTTCTCGAACCCGGGGCAGATGGATTCGTACTACCACTACACCACCGAGGCGCATTTTATATATATATATATATATTATATATATATATAAATAAATAAATGCAAAGGACCACAGGGAAAAGGAAACACGAAGTCCGAGCGCTTTTGTGATATATTCACATCTTCAGGGACAAGAGAGAAATAGACAGAAGATGTGAATATATTACGAAAGCGCTCGGACTTCGTGTTTCGTTTTCCTTTTCCTTACGGTTCTTTGCTTATTAAAAAGCACGTGTTGCTTTGTGATTTCTTTGCATATATATATATATATTAGGGTGACACTTATTTTCGAAAGTTTGAATTTTTATCGGGACGGGCGCGTTTCTGGTTCCATTTTGTCAAAAAATATCGTGTGTAAAATATTTTTGAAAAAAACAATATTTAGAACTGCCTCAATACGGTCAAAGTTTGTATATTTTCTCGAAAAGTAGAAATTTTAGATCATGATGTTCTATGCCTCTAGCAAATAAAATATCACTTCTAGTTTGTTCAAGCTACTAATCTTGACCTAAAACATATAACTGGACTTCATACTTTCAACTCTAGGTCCCCCTCAACTCGAGTATTAGCCCCTCAAGGGGGGGGGGGGGGTATCATGGGCGCCCATCTCCCTCTCATTGTTGCCTACTTTGCAGAGGTCACGGTGGACTTGCGGGCAGTTGGGAAGTCACAGCGGTGCTTCTCGACCACTTGTAAGAGGAACTGCCTTTGGTCTTCACTCTTGGTAAGGGCCAGGTTGAAAGACTGCATCAACGCCACCCCGCGCTCCGCGAAGTCATTGACAACTTGAAGGGCCTGGACTCGGCGGGATGCGGCGATGAAGGCTGGGTCCGTCCGCCACTCCTCCGGATCCTTGAGCAGGAAGGCGGTGCTGATGTCCAGAACCTTGAAGAACTCCTTTGATGTAGTCGTTGTGAACTTGGCCAATGTATTGTTGGCGATTGAGGCGGTGGACAGGTCCACATTGATACGCCGCGGGGGATCCTCCGATCCTTCCTCTTCTTCCATCGCTTTAATCATCTCCCGCTTTGTCGCCAAGTCGATACCCTCGTCGAAGATGGCCAGGGTGACGAGGCGCTCGCTCAAGTACCATAGGTGCCTGGCGAAGACTGTCGCCGTCGCCTTGGCCACCGCTGAGTCCGGATAATAGACGAGGGCCTTGAGCAGCGCGAGGTCCGCGGCTGGGGCCGTTGCCGGGAGCTGCGCTTTGTACCAGGCCGTCACGTAGATGGACACGGCGAAGATGGTGAATCGCCGGATTCCAGCCGCTTCGCCTGACGACATCTGAAACTGTTCCCGGAACAGGAACAGTTTGATGGCATAGATGACTTTTGCCATCCAGCGCGCGCGATGGAAGGCGCCGGGATGAGCGAACCGGGCACCCCGCTTGTTCGGACCGCCCAGCACAATTACAGAGAGCTCCAGAAGTTCCCTGTAGTCATCACGTGGATGTTGACCGTCGAGGAGGCGGCGGCTGAATTCGATCAGCAGGTCGTCGCGGGCGTCCTTCAGGTGCTGCGGCATGGTTCCATCCTCGAAGGGCTTCGCTTTGGTTTGATCGATGAAGTCCCACTGGGCGGCGAATCGTTTGAACAGGAGGATATCAGGACCAGTAGAGGGACCGAGGCACGCCGTGAATGCCTTCTCGCACACCAGTTCGTGGATGTGGTGGCGGCAAGCCAAATGAAGCACTGTCTTCTCGAGTTTCTGCTCAATGATATAGCAAGCTCCTCCTGAGAGTCCTGTGTTTGAGGCGGTGGTGTCAAAAGAGAGGGCACAGATCCGTCCCTTGATGTCCCAATCCTCGAGGGCAGAGAGGACGGCTTCCACCATGGCGCGGCCGGTGCCGTCGGGGAGGCTGGGCACAGCCAGAAGCTTGTCGACGTTCTCCCCAGACACCAGAACTGGAAGGCGATCTTCAGCAGGGCCTCCGTCAGCCGCTGGTACGATTTTCCCGTCCCAGTGAACGGTCAGCGGCACAGTAGGATGGAAGGCTGCCTTCATTTCCGCTGCTGCCATAGCACGGAACTTTGCTCGGTCGCGGCGGGAGGATTCGCGGTTCAAGACCAGCTCCTCAGGGTCGTGGCCCAAGCTCCTCGCAGCCGCCGACAGCAAAAAAACACCTTCTCGGTCGGTAAGTTTCGTCCGATCCATCGCTGCGGAGAGATCAGGGGTGATCATCTTTTTCGACGCGCGGAATCGCTTGGGTGGTAAAGGGGTCGTAGATGCTTCTGCATTCGACGTGGACGGGCCCGGGAGAGAGAGCTCTTCCTCTTCTTCTCGGCGACGACGCCGTGTCGGTGACCGAGTCGGGCTGCTTGCACCTGAGCTGGAGCTCGATGCCAGTTCGACGAGTTCTTCTCGGCTCTCTCTGTTCGCCCTTTCATCATCTTGCCGGCGGCTCCTTTCCGCTTCCTGTCTCCTCGCACGCTCCTCCTCAGTGTGCAGCGTCATGTCACGTGTGGAGGAGATGCGGCCGCGCCGCACCTCGGCCCTTTGTCCCGTCAGGAACTCCCTGTCCTCTTCGATTGTGATCATCGACATCGCCTGTTCGTGTGCGATGTCGAAGAGGCGGTCAAGGGATGAGAGGAACTCGGCCTCGTTCCTGATTTGGGTCACAGTGCGCCATTTCGAGTTCTTGTTCAGAGCCCGCCACTTCTCGTACATTCGGAGAACCTTGTCCCTTGCGCGTTGGTCTTTCTGCGTAGGAATACGGGACCGCTCCCAGAATTCCTTGACTGCGGTCACTGTCTCAGCGGCTGCTTCCTTGATCGGCTTCTTGACGTCAAGGTGAAGGTGGAAAAAGTACTGAAGCGCCTGCTTTCCCGTAGGCAGCATGCTTCCTGTGATGCTGTGGTCCACGGTCCCCAGGAGATAGACTGCTGTTTTAGATCTTGTTGCCGAAGCCATCACGTCGTTTCAGAACTCACTGAAAAAGAGAATGAAACACTGTTAGTGTTGGCAAAACTCGTCCCAACCCATTTTCTACTTAGAACAACATGTTCTTTCGCCTGTATCAATATTTGGATAAACTCGTGTTACACCCTGTATAATACCTCATTTTAGTCTTCTGTACACCAGTGCGGAAGACTAAACCAACGACTCTGACCGTCCGTCTGTCTGTCTGTTATCATTTTTCAACTCAGAAACTACAGCAGCTATCGAAACGAAAACTGACATGATAACAGAACGCCATGAGTACTTTTCGACAAAAAGTATAAACTTTGACCTCGTTGAGGCAGTTCTAATTATTATTTTATTTCAAAAATATTTTACACACAATGTTTTTAGACGGAATGACACCAGAAATGCGCCCGTCCTGATAGAAATTCCCAAAAAATGAAAAACACCCCAAATAAGTGGCACCCTAATATATATATATATATATATATATATATAATATATATATATATATTATATATATATGAGTTGACAAAAAAGAAATACAATTTGACAACTATAACATCTTCCGAGCCGACAGAACGGTGAGACGTAAAGGAGGATGTGCTATTTACACACGCGAAAGGCATATGGCAGAAATGACTATAAGTACCTCAAACAGCTACGTAGAATGTGCAGCAGCAAAAGTTAAAAAATTTAATATGGTACTAATTGTAATGTACAGACCCCAAAACACGCCAACCTCAAAATTTTCAGATTCCATTACAGAGGTAAGAAACTGGATAAAAAATCTATACTCTCCAACCCCAAATATTTTTTTCTCTGGTGATTTTAATTTCCCATTCATGAAATATAAAAGTATAGGAAAAATATATGTATACACCAGGCCAAGGGGGGCACACGGGAAGACCAGGAACAGGTAAAAATGCTACTAGCTCTAGCTGATGAATTTATGTTAACGCAAGAAATAACAGAAAACAAGAAAAAACAACTGCCTAGATTTGGTATTCACAAACAACAGCAACCTAATTGATAATGTAGAAATATCCCAACTATAATATCGGACCACAACATTATTGAAATAACAACCAATATAAAAGCAACAGGAAAGGAAAGAACACGAACAACAGAGAGAAGCAAATTTTTAATTTTTAATTTTCACTCCAAAGCTATAAACTGGGAAGATGTTGCATCCAGCATGGAAGTAATAGATTGGAAAACTATTTTCGAGGCGAAGAGATGGTAATGACTTTAGAGGAGAAGACGCTGGAAATTGTGGAAAGACATGTCCCAAAAATACAACAAAGAGGAAAGAGAAGCAGGTTCGAGAGACAAAAGAGGTCATTGTTCCGAAAGAGAAAAAGAGTGACTGCAAAATTAAGTAACTGTAAAGATAACAACATCAGAAAAATATTAAATGAGAAACTGCAGAGTATCGATGACGTCATAAAGAATTAATTGAGAAGCATACAGAAAAAGACGACGACGACGCTATAGAAGCGATAAAGGTTAACTCAAAGTACTATAATTTTGAAAAAGAAGTCAAAAAACCATGCGACTATCGGACCTCTGAAAAACGAGAACAGTGCTTTATCTGATGATCTAACAGAAGTATCTGAAATATTAAGAGCTCAATACGAATCATCTTTCAGTATCCCAAAAACTGACAGACTGATATGCGATAGAAACGCGTCCTTTGAAGAAGAACTACAAGGGGAAAGTATAACGGACTTCAACTTTACGACAGATGATATTACACAAGTTATAGGGAAACTAAAAGCACATTCAGCGGCAGGACCGGATAAATGGAATGTCACACTGGTCAAAAACTGCAAGAATGCAATCACTGAGCCCCTACATTGGATATGGAGACGATCACTAGAGACGGGAGAAATATCGGGCATCCTGAAGAGCGCGAACATAGTCCCAATATATAAAGGAGGAAATCGATCCGAGGCCAAAAACTATAGGCCAGTGTCGCTTACATCTTATCTCACTCGAATATTTGAAAGAATAGTTAGACAGAAAATCTATGACTCTTTGGAAACTCAGAAAAAATTCAATAATAAACCAACATGGGTTTCGGTCAGGCAGATCATGCCTATCACAACTAATGGAACACTACAACAACATTATTGATGCACTTGACAGTAATGAAAACCATGATGTAATATACACACACTTTGCCGAAGCGTTCGACGAGTGCGACCATGGAATCATAATACATAAACTGAAATATATGGGAATAACAGGAAAAGTAGGGAAATGGATATATAATTTCCTTAGTGAGCGGCGGGAAGTCGTTACAGTACAAGGAGTATCTTAATCAGAGGTCCTCAGCTCAGTACCACAAGGAACAGTATTAGCTCTAATACTCTTCATAATCATGCTAACTGACATAAATGAGGACGTTACCAGAGACAGCACAGTAACACCCTTTGCCGATGACACAAATATCAGTAAAAAATAAGAAGCCCAGAAGATATAGGATCTCTACAAACCGACATGAACAGAATCTACAAGTGGACGGAAGACAATAATATAACGTTTAAACACAGAAATTTCAACTGTTACGGTACAGAAAAAGAAAAGACCTAAAATCCATGGAATATTATACCCTAAATGGACAGGAAATTCAGAGAAATTCTAGAGCAAAAGATTTAGGGGTTGTAATGACTGATGATGCGAATTTTGAAACGCAAAATAAGATAGCAGTAAACAGAGGAAAGAGAATAACGGCAGATACTGAGAACCTTTAAAGTTTAAACGAAGGGATAGGAATATAATGATTCCTCTACTGAAAACACTGATCATACCCAAATTGGAATACTGCTCGGTCCTAACATGCCCATATAAAAAAAGAAGACATTAGACAGCTAGAAGGGATTCAGAGAAGCTTCACAGCCAAGATCAATGGGTGCAAAGAACTAAATTACTGGGAAAGGTTACGCGAATTAAACCTATATTCACTGGAAAGGAGAAGAGAGAGATACACCATTATTTACACTTGGAAAATAATGGAGAAACTAGTCCCTAATCTTACTCTGAATCCTGTAACTCCCCAAACAACGGTGGAAAGTAGAAAAGGAAGACTGTGTCGTGTTCCCAAATTAAAGGCGAGAAAGGGAACATCTTTAACCCTGAAAGAAAAGAGTTTTGTTGTGAGAGGACCAAAACTGTTTAATCAGCTGCCTAAGGAACACGAATGGTGTTGCAGTGGACATTTTCAAAAGAAGATTAGACTCCTGGCTCAGAATAATTCCCGATGAGCCGGGCGTACCTGGCTATGTGAGGTGAAGAGTACAAGAAACCAACTCACTACTTCACCAGGCTAACTCGAGAGGAGGAGCGACAAGCTTGACCGTGAAATGAGGAATCATCGCATGGAACCTTTGAAAGGTGTATATATATACATACATAGATATGCGCACTGGTGTTCAAAATTATGGAAACACTTTTTAAAATGCTGATTGTGTAATAATAATAGAATTCTTTTTATACGTTACAGGAAGTAAAATAATATGTCTGTCCAATTAAGGAGCTTTCAAATGTGGTATTTTGTTACATGAAGACTTACGAGCAATTAATCAATATTGAAAGAAATTGTATTTAATGGTGACGTCACGTTTTGATTAAAATTGTTTATGTTCGTAGAAATATTGATATTATTGGTTAGAATGTTTTTCTGTTATTTGTATTTATACATTTTATCCCATTTTCCTTCAGAAATGTAATTTGACTCGTGAAACCTGCACCTGATTGTTTGGTGACATTTTGTCCTTCTCTTACGGATATCTCTGTATAATGGCTCTTGCAAAGGAAATATCATACGGAAATAAACTCAAGATTAATTAATACCTTTTGATGAAGAACTACAGAGACAAATAGCCAATAAAGTGGGAGTTTCATTCTCCACGGTGAGCAAAACCCTCTCTTGTCATTCGCAAAATGGGAGTGTAATGAACAAAGTAAGCCGACGGCGAAAAAGGAAGACCTCGGAAAAGAAGACAAATACATGATTTTATTGAGCAAATGCAATAGAAAGAATATTAGCGTTCGAATAGCTGCTGAAGTGAATGCGTCACGCAACGGCAGCATTTCTACTTCAACGGCGAATAGATGTCCGAGGGAGGTTGGTTTAATGGGTCGGGTTGTTACTAGAAAACCGCTTTTGTCAGTCTTGGAGCGACCATTTTTTGTGATTTTATGCCAATTTCAAACGTTTGGCGCTATTTCTTCGTGGCAAAATCGGCTTTCTGGTAACAACCTGGTCCATTAAACTAACCTCCCTCAAACGTCTCTTCACTGTTGAAGTAGAAGTGCTGCTATTGCGTGATGCATCAAAGGTCGAGATTACAAATAGTGGTCAAGCTGTAACTTTTGAACCACTCAACATAAATTGATGATACTTCACACACATAGATGATTACTAGAGACTTCAAAAAAGTTCGTAAAACTTTTTATGAACTTTTTTGAACTTTTTTGAACTTTTAGTACTTTTAGGAACTTTTTGAACTTTTAATAATGTTATGAACTTTAAGTAGTTTTATGCACTTTTTGTAATATTATTATTAATAATATTACAAAAAGTGCATAAAATTACTTTAAAAGTCCAAAATATTAATAATTTATTAATATTTTTGACTTTTAAGAGACTGAACTTAACTTTCGAGCATATAGAAGAGAATATGATTCTTCAATGGAATAAAGATATTGCTTAACATGTTCAATAACTTCTGTGTTTGTTTAACGAATAAAGTAAAAGTTTTTCTTTGGAGTTTCATAGTTTTTATAATTTTGTATTTTTTAAAATCTAATTTTGTCTTTTAGCAAGTGCAATGAAGAAGTATGCTTTTTGATGTGTAATTCTTGATACCTATAATTGATAGATCTAATTGATATGTAATGAATTTATGAACTTTTTTGAACTTTTTGGCAAATTTAATGAACTTTTTTGAACTTTCAAGGCATTTTTTATGAACCTTTTTTAAGTCCCTAATGATTACAGTACATTAAAGGTCAAGATCGCAAACAGACATCAAAGGTCAAATAGAGCTCCATGGCATAACTTTTGAGCAGCTCTACATATATATTGATGAAACCATACGCATATGAATCATCACATGATGTGTGGTGAGCAAGAATCATGTTTTTGCACCAAAGATCAAGGTCACACGTATAGTAGGAGATATTCATGTCGTTCCGACATAATTCTTTTGTACATTTATATACAGGGTGTTCGAAAAGTCCCGTCACCCCGTACAAAATGCACATATTGTAATACCAATTTTATTTTTGTGTGATTAATTGAATTTATGTGATTCATTGACATTTTTTTTTCCCAGGTATTAGAGTTGTGTGAACAATGGCAGACCAGTCCACTTACACTCTGGAGGAAAGGATAGTGATGAGCACATGGGCTCATGAAAGGTCACACACTGGCAAAACGATGCATGATATCCAGAATGATTTCAACACAAAATTCAATAAGGCTGCGCCACTAAATGACGGTATTACGCTGGGAGAAAAAGCTGTTTGAAACTGGCTTCGTCAAGGACATGGAGCCAGATTTAAACGGCTTTTACTCCCAGTTTCAAACAGCTTTTTCAACAACTTACGGCTATCCGTCAAGATCGTACTGGGGGTCACGGGGGTGGACTCATCACTTACATACGTAAAAGCATTAGCTACACTGATGCCACCCAAAACATTACAAACACAATCCAAGCAGATAACACGATAGAAATACAGGCAGTTAACATTAAAACACGCGCAAAACACAACACCACACTAATCAACATTTACATCCTACCAGATAGTTCATCTCAGGTGCCAGCCAATTACAATCCACAGTTACACAATGTGGCCTCTCTCACTAATGTCATCTTAGGAGGAGACTTCAACGCTAAAGACACTAGTTGATACTTGCACAACCAAAGCAACACCAGAGGCACCAAACATAGCCACACAACTAAACAGCATCTTCATTCTTAACAATACAGAAGAACATACACACATACCACAACAAGCAGGATACTCAAACTCCTCCCCAGACATAACGTTCTGTTCCCCCTCACTAGCAACACATACACACTGGAGAACAGAAAACAACTGTCATCAGACCACCTGCCCATCGTCATTACAACAAGTTCTACACTCTGCCCCAACAGCCTTAGGCACAGTTACAGAAATTACAAGAAAGCTGATTGGGAACAGTTCAAAATACAGACTGAGGAACAATTCACCACATTAAACAGTACACCGATCATAAACATCAATACAACACTCAAGACATTTAATCAGATCATCAATAATGCAAACAAATACATACCCAAGGGCAACATTAGGAAATACAACCCAAATTACACTAGAGAAATAGCCCACCTCATAAGGCAACGTAACAACCTCAAACATAACACACAAACACCACACACAGAAGCCATAAAACAGCAGATACAACAGCTCAACACAGAAATAAACAAACTCAGAAAAACAAACAAACATTTAGGGAATTCATAACAACACTGAACCACTCCACAGATACATCCAGGCTATACAAGACTATAAACAGCATTACCCACTCTAACAGCGGCATTCACACCTCACACGCGGCTATCTGTCGCAGCCAAAAGAATATACTAACATATACACAACAAGCTAACATTCTAGTTAATCACTACGCAAAGATAAGTCACTTAAACAGAGACAACAACCAGAAACAAGCAGACAGACAAACAGCCAGACACAAGCAGACAGACAAACAGCCAGACACACAAGCAGACAGACAAACAGGCAGACACACAAACAGGCAGACACACAAGCAGACAGACAAACAGCCAGACACACAAGCAGACAGACAAACAGCCAGACACACAAGCAGACAGACAAACAGCCAGACACACAAGCAGACAGACAAACAGCCAGACACACAAGCAGACAGACAAACAGCCAGACACACAAGCAGACAGACAAACAGCCAGACACAAGCAGACAGACAAACAGCCAGACACAAGCAGACAGACAAACAGCCAGACACAAGCAGACAGACACAAGCAGACAGACAAACAGCCAGACACAAGCAGACAGACAAACAGCCAGACACAAGCAGACAGACAAACAGCCAGACACAAGCAGACAGACAAACAGCCAGACACAAGAAAACCTACAGACTCGACACGACCATTTCACCCTTCAATACAGACCAGACCACCAAGATCATCGAAAACATTAAGAATTCGAAGGCTACTGGACCAGACAACATATCTAACATACACATTAAACACTTGGGCCCACAGGGAATACTAGCTCTCACAAATATTAGCACATATTCATACCAACACTGTATTATTCCTGACATATGGAAACAAGGTAAAATTATTACACTAAAACCAAACAAAAATCCAACAGAACCAGCTTCCTATAGATCTATTACTTTACTATGCACACCTTCCAAAGTAACAGAAAGACTAATCTTACAAATCACCAACCCACATATACCACTCGCCTACTCAACATGGATTCAGACCTCACCACTCAACCACGACATTACTCACTAACCTCACACAGCACATCATGGATGGCATCAACTCCAGATGACCAGCTCAACGTACACTATTAGCAACAATAGACATTAGTAAACCATTTTATGCTATCCCACGCTTCCCTCATAAACAAAATACTCAACACAAACATGCACAATAACACAAAAGGTGGCTGAACAACTATCTTTCAGGAAGATACTCACATGTCACATTTAATGGCAAGTCATCCAAATACAAGCTTTTTCCGAACGGGGACCCTCAAGGCTCTGTTCTCTCATCAACACACTTCAACTTCATGCATGACATTCCAACACCCATAGATAACAAGCTTACCTTATCATATGCAGATGACATCACTCTAACATCCACCCACAACATCGACACCCTACAAATAACCTACAAACATACAATAACAGTATACAAAACTGGCTCACACACAATAGACTCAAAGTAGCGCCCACAAAATCAACCATCACCTTGCTTACAAGCAACACAAAAGAACACCAGATAACTCCACAGCTTACACTAAACAACAACAACAACAACAACAACATTCCACACACACAGGACCAAAATACTTGGGGTCACATGCAACACATCATTATCTTTTGCAAACCACATTCAGGACATTAAAAACAAATGTACGTCAAGACTTAACACGCTTAGGGTATTGACAGGCACAAACTTTGGACATCAGAAGGAAACAACATCACTCATATACAAACAATATATTCGCTCAGTTATGGACTATGCTAGCCCATGCTGGGCACCCATTATCTCAAACACACACACAAACACCTTATGGACAATACAAAACAACGCACTTCGTATCATTACAGGATGCACTCAAACAACACCAATAGAACACCTGCACACAGAAACAAAAAATGCTGAAAGTTAGGGAACATTTAGACATGAGGGGAACACAATTCATGGCAGCAGCGACAACTAACCCACAACACCCTTGCCACTACATGTACAATCATGTACCAACACCTCGCACCATTGAGGTAACACCAGAAAGACATTATAGCCAAATACTCCATACCACGCCCCACAGACATCACACAGTACAGAAAACACACACACACACACACACACACCTAACCCACAAAGCACTGACACGACTCGGTCCGAATGCGGTCCTAGGTGCGAAGTCGCCACTCATTAACAGGTCAGAGATCAGCCTGAGCAGATCGGATCGAGTTAACTTTGCACGATTCCGATGTGGACATCACCACAATTTACAGACATACAGTATAAACACAGACTACACAACTCCACAGACACCTGCCACCTGTGCCAGGACGCACCACGAACAATTGAACACATTATGACAGACTGTACCACTCTAGCACAACAACGAACACAACACATCATCTCTAGTGCGCTGAACCTCTGGTCCACTCCGGAGAGGGCGATCGGTTACCTGCGTGCCACCGGCTTGCTCGATCAGGGTGGGCTGATCGGCTAAACAACAATAACAACGTGAGCAGAACAATGTGAAGGTGTGATTGCATCGGTGGCTCGTTCACCGAAAAAAATCACTTCGGAAACAATCACAAGAACTTGGTCCCCATGTCCACACTGAGAGATCATATGTCAAAAGATCTCGGCATGAAACCATACCGCCCGTCATTTGTTAATGAATTAAGCGATACAGACATGCAGAAACGATATGAAGCCTGTGAACGGTTTTTGACCGTTTGACCGTATTCTGTAATTAAAGTAATTGTTGCTAATGACTCGTTTCTTAAATTACACCTACCATATAAATACAATTAATCACAAAAATAAAATTGGTATTACAATATGTACACTTTGTAGGGGGTGACGGGACTTTTCGAACACACTGCAGTTAATTTTTTGTGACGGCTTAATGAGGTCTCCTTTTAATAATAATAATAATAATTGGAAAGAAATTAAATTACTAAGCTTCTCGAAGTAAGAAATCAGTATTTGTGTTTATTAATTTGTAAAGACGTTAATAATAGTCTGGGCAATAATTAAGTAATGGGTTTTATTACATTAGTGTCTCGTGTTAAATTTCTCTTTGGCAACTGGGTATAAGTGAGGTCGAGTGTGTGATAATTCACAGATGTAGTGGGGTGAATATGTTTTGTGAGAACACTTTGGTACCTTGGAACATTAAAAAAATGTTCCATTACCTAATCCTAAGGTTGATCCTGATTAGTATTATGTTAGGTTACGCAAAGTTAAGTTAAAGTTTTTGTTAGGTTAGGCTAGGTTAGATTAACGAGTACCTCACTAACTATTGACATAACAGAAACCACCGTTCGAGCACTTATCAGGTTTGATTAGTGTTTTTAGGTGTATGGGTTTAAAAAAGTCGGTGGCTCAATCATGTGGAGATGCGCTGATTGTGTGTGTGTGTGTGTGTGTTGCCCCATCATTGTACATTTTGGTAGCAGTGACATTTTTCAAAGAGGGACAGGAGGGCAGACTGAGACCATTGTAAGAGAGTTTAAAAACCAAACTGATAAGATTTAAAAAAAGTCTGACGTGGGAATGGTTGTACAAATTCTCCCAAAAATGCGGTTCTAGGAAATTTCGCCGCAAACATTTTCGCCGTAGGAAAATTCGCCGTAAAACATTTTCGCCGTAAACATTTTCGCCGTAAGACAAATTCGCCGTAAGGAAATTTCGCCGTAAATTTTAAAAAAAATAATCAATGGATGATAAAGGGTATTATATAAGCATTAAAAGGCAAGTCTTTATTCAATGGTAAAAGTCAGTGATAAAACTTCTTAAAAAAACTCTCTTCCTTCATCAAATTGGTTATGAGTTTCTAGATACTTGGATGCATGTTAGTAATAGAGCTTGTATTGCATTGTGGAAGCCTTCTATACTGTTGTTCGTTCTCGGCATATTATTATGAGTTCTTTCGACAACATTCCACAATTCTATAGGAAATGTTGGCTCCATTCTTCGCCTTCGCGCGCCTCGGCCTCGTTCTCCTCCTATATAGTGAGTTTCAAAGCAAGATAAGGAATTTATTTAAGAAATTTATTTAACCAAACTATCACGACTTAACCTAACCAATCGTCAATGCCATACAGTATAAAGAATGTTGGCTCCATTCTTCGCCTTCGCGCGCCTCGGCCTCGTTCTCCTCCTATATAGTGAGTTTCAAAGCAAGATAAGGAATTTATTTAAGAAATTTATTTAACCAAACTATCACGACTTAACCTAACCAATCGTCAATGCCGTACAGTATAAAGAATCTTAATTGTGGTAGACTGCTCGAAGCTAGGTAGACCGCACACTTAACCAGCACCGGCTATTATAAGGGTTCAGTTAAACTTTTTTTTTAATTTTAATTTTATTTTATTTACGGCGAAATATCCTTACGGCGAATTTGTCTTACGGCGAAAATGTTTACGGCGAAAATGTTTACGGCGAATTTTCCTACGGCGAAAATGTTTACGGCGAATTTTCCGGTCACGCAAAAATGCATGCTGGTGGTTATATAAACATCTCCATACGTTATATAAGCATAAACAGTATAGTAAAACGCATTTTTCGATAGCGGAGAATACATTGGCTTGGATGGGATTCATTTTAATCAAAAAGGTAATCTTTTAAAATTAGGACCCCCCCCCAACCAGTAGTTAATCCTACCCCATCAGTTGTTAATCTTACTAGTGCATTGTCTGGCCAAGCTTCCCCCTTAACATTAATCGATTCACCTACTTCGGGAAACGACTCGGATCAGATAGGAGAAATAATAACTTAAAATCTCTTAATATTGTGCTATTCGATGCTGGGCTGTTAAGGAACAAAATAAGGGAATTTATAGTGCTAGTCAAAACAGAACTTTGACATCATAGGAATACTTGAATCCTAGATTCATTTTGAATGAAGGGACCTTGTAGGAGAATTTGAATTGGTAGGTTACAAAATGTTTCACAAAGATAGGAACGGAAGGAAAGGTGGCGGATTACTTTTATATACTTGTGACTTCCTGCACCCGGTAAATAGTAATATTGTTTATGCTCATGAAATGTTGGGAATTTAACTAATTTGAAAAATAGAATATTGCATCTATAGGTTGATGCATAAATTTGTTTCATAAATTGTAGGGTGTATTTCTGAGACAAAATTAAAGGAAAAAAAACATATAAAACATAGGCGCCGTTCAAAAATTACTTAACGCTATTTTTACCAAAACCTAACACCCCCACCCACCCCTGTAACATGTGGGGTGTGGGAAGTGTTACATAACATCTTAGGGGTGTCTGGTCTAGCGTTTCAGAACGACGTGCCTGGGGGATCTGGGGTTCAAGTTTAGCAAAAATAGTGATACGTAATTTTTGAACGGCCCCATAGGTCGAGAAACCAAGGAAATTTCAAGCTACAGCACGCGACAGAAAAATGAAACTCCTAAATATTTTTTACATTTTATGCAAATACACAGTGTGATACATTTGTTTCATAAAAGTAAATGTTCGAAATTCTTTCCTACTTCTTGAATGCATGCCTCACCACCCACTCCCCCCCCTCTCTCTCTACCTAACCCCCTCACCGTAAACTACCGCTAACCACCATTCCCTCACTTGTTCACACTCGCTCATTTTCCCCCTTTAACTATCTCTCCTCTATCCTATTTTGCGATGTGCTGAGGCATGTATTCAAGAAGTAGGAACGAATTTCAAACATTTACTTTAATGAAGCAAATGTATCACACTGTGTATTTGCGTAAAATGTAAAAAATCTTTAGGAGTTTCATTTTTCTGTCGAAAACTATGGGTTTCTCGACCTTATTTACATGGTCTTTTTTCTTTACTTTTGTCTCAAGAATACACCCTACTATTTATGAAACACATTTACGCATCATCCTGTATTTCTAGTGTATAGGCCGCCTCACTACCCAGTTCATAAGGATATAAACTTGTACAATCAGTGAATAATAAGATTAGTGTAATTTTTGGTGATTTTAACTGCGGCAATATAAATTGGGAAAACAAAACAGCTGATGCTGAGGGTTGAAGACTATCGGAATTTGCAGATGATAATTTATTAAGTAGCTGGGTTCACGGTCCTACTAGGGGTAATAGTAAATTATATCTCATATTCACCAGTGAAGATGACCTTATCCCTAACCTAACTGTCTGTGAAACTTTGAGGTAACAGCGACCACAATTTGATTAGTTTTGACCTCAGGGTTCCAATTAGTACTCGAGAAAAGACGCACAAAAGTTTGGATTTCTCTAGAGCAAATTTTAAAAGTTTCCGAAGTAGTTTAGGCACTCCTGAAGTTAAAGTAAATGAAGCTGTCTGGCACCTGGATCAATTTAGAGTATTACGGGACACTTGTACCCACTAAAATAGATCATTCCTTGTTAACCAAGACGTCGATTAGTTTAACATTGAAATTAGCCATGCTATTATGGAAAGAAATAGAGCCTACAAACTACGGGGCTCAAATAAACCTTAGCGCCCCCCCCCCCCGCCCATGACCTAAACCATTAGAGGTACAGTAAAACTAAACTACCTTACAAAAGAGAATTTAATCCTGCATTTAATGAGAAACAATTAAAACTTGGTGTTCCCGCCATTGGCTTCCAAGACAGCCTGAATTCGCTTTGGGTAGCTTGCCAAAAGTGACGTGAATAGATCTTGATCGTTACACAAATTTGCTAAACAGTTTCAATGTGTTGCGTCATTGTATCCTTCGAAAATCGATTTGCTGCAGGTTCTTGAAACAAGAGACATTCAACTTTGTCCTTTATAACTGATCCAATGTGTTCACAGACGTTCAGGTCAGGAGAATTTCCTGGCCATTCTTCATTTCCAAGGAAATCGATCTCATGGTTCCGCAACAACTGTTGAGTGGCTAATGCCTTAAAGCAGGGGGCCTTATCGTGCAGATGTGTGACCTGATCGACATCCATAACATTGTTTGGGTTTCTTAGAAAAGGAATGACATGCTGGGATAGAATAATATCACGAAAATATTGTCCATCCCAACTCTGACCATTTGGCTTCAACACCCACATGAGCTTCTTTGCAGTGAACAAAACAACACACCAACACAGTCTGGACTTTTTAATAATTCGCGATAATGTTCATTGTCATCGATTTCATCTGGTGTTGTGGCCCACACACGATCATTTTGGTAGTTAGGCCGACGTGTTACGTAAACAAAAAATTCATCGGAGACAGCTAAATGCATGAAATCATCCACATCCCAATCTTCAAGATAATGGGCAAACCACGTTCTGTCATCGATGTTAAGTTGAGTTTTTTCTTGGCTTTGGAAGTCATGCCAAGGCTTTCAACCTTGCCTATGACGGTACAGTCGAATGATCTCACCACTAACGATCTTTTCTCTCAATACTTCGATCTCTCTAGAAAGTTTAGCACAGCTGTTTTTCCGCTTACGCGTACCGCTTTCAATGATGTCCTTTGTTTCCTGAGAGAGAGGCAAATTTGGGCACCCAGATTTGGTTGTGTCCATTTCACATTCATCCAAAGTTTTATTCCAATTTCTTTTGACAAACCCATGAACGTGTTATAAAGGTGGCTCCAGCATCACGAGTTTCCCGAAATGTTATTGCTCGTATGCGATCTATCACACGTTGCCTCTCCGAATCACCAATTAATTGAGAAGCCATTATATTATCACTTTATCAGCTAGAGTAATTTTAATACCTGCAATAAATAAAGAATTTTATATATTTTTATAATCACTAAAAACTATTTCGATATAAGTAAACATGTAAGCTGCAAATGGGGGGGCTAAGGTTTTTTGGAACACCTTACTTAGTCACATTCCAACCTGACTAATTCGGAAAATTATATAAACCTACGTCGGAGGGTTAAATCCTTAATTAGATCAGCTAACCGTGATGAAGAAGCTAGAGTTGCCTCACTCTGTAAAACTGACCCTAAAGAGTTTGTTGGTTTTCGTCGTCGTTGGGCCTAGGCAAGCTACGGCTTGGGACCGTAGCGCATCTATCCGGTATAGGTTAACCTGGATGATGTAGCCATAAGCACTGCCGCTGGTTAAGTGCCAACCAGTGATTATCTCACTAGCCGTATTGAGTCCGTTAGGCGAAACTGCGACAGTACCAAGGATGGAAAATATAACCCTTTATTTGCAAAATGGACATGGTATTAGATTAAAATAATTATTTGAATATAAATAATTAACTGACAATTGTGATATATAATTAATTATGTTTACATACAATAAAATAATACAGTATACATAAAATTAGTATTAATGTGGTTTACAATTGAATTCTGATGGGTAACTAATTTAAAATGAATTTATAGCTATTCCGAAATTCAAGACGGTAAAATTAACATTTATCTTGAAACTAAAATAAGAGTGTTCACTACAAGTTTTTTGCCTATATTAATTCCGTAGGTTCCCTAAAAGATAGAAATGGCATACTGAAATCCAGTGATAAAGATATAGCTAATACACTAAACGAATTCTTCGTTACAGTTTTCACGGTAGAAGACGTAACTAACGTACAAAATTCTGGGATTACGTATGACGATGACCAACCCAAAGAGACCATACGTTTTACGAGAGATGAGGTAACAGCAACTAATTGAGATAAATACGTACAAATCACCCGGTCCTGACCAAGGGTATTAAAAGAAGTTAGCCACAATATTGGTCATAATTTAGTAACCATATTCAAACAATCATTGGAATTAGGGAAAATTCCAACCGACTGGAAATTAGCAAACACAAACACCAACCTTTAAAAAGGGGAATAGGCAAATGCCTTGTAATTACCACTCGATCGGATTAACGTCAATTGTCGGCATGCTGTTGGAATCCATTATTACAGAATGTATCGTGTATCACCTCGTATCAAACAATTTAATTCTTGATTCTCGTCATGGATTCATGCAGCATAGATCTTGTTTAACAAACCTGTTAAAATTTTCCCATAATATGTATACTTTATACGACTCGACTACAGCAATAGATAGTGATGTTAAAAAACCGTTTTTTTTATGTCCATGTTGTTTTTTTTGTTTTTTTTGTTTTTTTTAATAATTAATATAGATATTGCCAATTTAATTATAAGGTATACTTTTGCAATGATATATATTATAAAAATAAATAAATAAATAATAAAATAGGCCATATGGTACCAGTATAGAATGCCCTTTTCAGCCTATTTACAGAAAAAACTGGCCTCTTTCTTGCACTGAAAGTCTTGTATCTTGAGATCCGTTAAACTTGCGAGAACACTGGCTGGGAGCTGACTGCCCATTGTCCAACCTTTCCAGGACTCTCCCATCCATGCCTCAGATTTTGAATCTCCCACTTAACTATCCTTTAGACCGCGATGACATATTTTCCCCCCGAGACCATCCATATATATCATACACATACACCCATATACATATATACCAATATATACATAAATACTTATATACACATATTTATATCTATTATATACCCCATACATACACATACATCCAGAATTCCAGATACATACGCACGCATACTCACATATATACCTACACAAACTCATACACCTCTATTTCGCCCTTTCATTACCTCCGAGATCATTTAGCACATACAGTAATATCCATACAGCCAAAAGAAACTGATTAAGCACAGACAGAGCAGCAAAGCTTGTATTTATATCCCAAAATGCAAAATTCCAAGAAAGTGAAGTAAAACATGGTGCTACATTGGCTTCGTCAACATCCAAATCTGCAATAAGTACCAGTACCTGTGATATTGAAACTATATGCTCTAATCAATCTAGTGATAATGATTCTTCAATGGAAATAGAATCAGATAATGAAAGTTAAACAGCATTAGGTTAACACAAAGGTTAAAGAAAGAGATGAATATTTTTATTTTTTTTATTTTCTATTTGGAATATATATATACACACACTGGTATTCTTGCCAATCACAATTATATATATTGTTTTATACCAGTATTATGTATTTTTTATTTTGTATATTATACCAGTACCTGTGATATTGAAACTAGCATATATGCTCTACCCAATCTATGATGATTCTTCCATGGAAATGAAGGTTAAAACAACATTAGGTTAACAAAAAGGTTAAAAAAAAGGTGAATATTTTCCTTTTCTATCTGGAATATATATACTGGTACTCTTGCCAATCACAATTATGTATATTGTTTGAAACGAGGAAGAATGTTTTATGTTCTAGTTAAAAATATATATACCGTACATATAAAAAAAATGAGGGTTTGTTTTTCCTTTCTATTATATACTTTTTGCGTGATTCAATTTTTCTAAAAGATGACTATATAGTATATATACTAGGTATAACCGTATAAGCATGGTAGTATAGTAAATTATAGGTAATACTAATATACTTATTAGATTAAAGGAAGAAAAATATGGAATAAGTTTAAAACAATAAAAAACAAAAAAAACAAAAAAAACAGACTACCTTCGTTTTAAACAAAAAAAACGACAAAAAAAACGACACAATAAAAAACGACTCTCATCACTAGCAATAGATAATATTGTATTTCGACTTCCGGAAAGCCTCTGACAAAGTCCCTCACGCGAGGTTGGTGACTAAAGTTTGATGACGAGGAATTACCGGGCTCGTTTCCAGTTGGATCGAAGATTGGTTAGGAGATAGAAAGCAGATAGTGGTAATAAGATGGATTGGCTTCGGATTGGGCCCCCGTCACCAGTCGTGTTCCAGAGTTTTCCGTTCTGGGTCCTTTACTTTTTATCATATATAATACAGGGTGTCCCATAAGTCCGGCATCATAGGAGAAATTCATATTTTTCTATTTCTACAAACCATAATTCATATTTTTCTCTTTCTACAGGCCATAATGTCTGTGAGCAAGGAAGAACGAATCCAGATAATTCTACTCATCGGAAATCGGAGTCAGAGAGAGGCCGCTGCTGAATTTAACACTGCATCCAGACCGCGAGCCAATAACACAGAGTTGTGTGTCTGGATGCAGTCTGTTAAATTCAGCAGCGGCCTCTCTTTGACTCCGATTTCCGATGAGTAGAATTATCTGGATTCGTTCTTCCTTGCTCACAGACATTATGGCCTGTAGAAAGAGAAAAATATGAATTATAGTTTGTAGAAATAGAAAAATATGAATTTCTCCTATGATGCCGGACTTATGGGACACCCTCTATATTAACGATATAGATACTGGGCTCCTAAGTACAATTTCCAAATTTGCAGACTATACCAATTAGGAAAAAGTGCAAACAATGAAGAGGGCGTAAGAACGCTTCAAAATGATCTTGATAGGTTGAGCGAATGGTCTGGTACTTGGCAGATGCCATTCAATTTGCAGATGCCATTCAATGTAAGGTAAGAAGACAAATGTAAGAACCCGAAGATCGATTACTCTCTGTTGGGAGGAACTTGACTGAAACTGATCTAGAGAAAGACGTGGGAGTTTATATTAATGAGCTCAAACCATCAAAGCACTGTGCAGAATTCGAAAAGAGGGATTTAAAAATACTAAATTATATTAAAAAACCGGTTCCAGTTTAGAAACAAGGAGACAAGCAAGGGCCACAAAATTGATTCCTTCAATGAGACTGCAAAATTACCGCCGAAGATCAGAACGCTTAAATCTGTTTACCTTAGAGACCAGGAAGTTGCGTGGTCAGTTTATTCAAGTTTTCAAGATAATCAATGGAACAGACAGGGTAGACTACAGGAAATTATTCTCATTTAAAACCAATCCGACAAGAAATAATGGTTTTAAATTGGAACTTAAAAAATTTAATACCTCCATCTGAGGTAATTTCGTCTCCTATAAAATTTTTAGTATCTGGAACCAACTTCCTTTGGAAGTTGTTTGAAGCCAAAGTGTAAACATGTTTAAAAATAGGCTGGATAAAGTTCTGAATACACTCAGGGTTTAAGACTGTTCTCATATAACATAATTTCAGAATCGATTAAATAAATATTTTGAAAATAGTATAATAGCGTAACCGCAGGAGTTTGTTTCAACATTTGCTCCTATATTTAGTCCTCCCCCAACTTTCGAGAGACGTCTCTGGTTGCAGTGTGCCATCGAACAACTCATTTTTTTTTCATCATTTGCTTCAAACATATCTAAGTGGGAGACTCTTGAATTCGCCGCAGCAACAACGGGTGATCACCCACGAAACATTTTCATTCTCCATAAGGGACAAGTAGATGACGATAGATACAGGGACCTCCCACTGATGTTCCTCGCCGGAAAGACATTTTCTCTACTCTCGTGGTGGCACAACAGCGCGAAGTATGAACGACTCATTATATCACTTGCCGCATAAACACCTTTCACGACGGGAGACCCAATTTGAAGCTCGGCGACATTCAAAGAGTTGACAGATATCCAATTACAGAAAATACGCTCACACACTTGCCTGCCTTGTTAATAGACAAGATAAGTATTTTGTAGAAATACATAATTTTCCTTATGAACAAAAATAAAAAAAAATACATGGCATCGATTAGGTGAGGTAAAGATGCGTTTCTACTGTCCCTGTTTTGGTTTTTTTCTTCTCTTCGGTGGCTGGGTGCATGTGAAGGATGTGGAAAATTTGATTTTCTTTCTCAATTCCTGTTTTAACCCCTTTCTGAAGAAGCATTTCATCACCTTACCGGCATGATAGCTTTGCGCGTACATGGGTGTAGATATGTGGAGTTCCAGCCTGGAGTGGGTCATTGGGTCTTCGTTGGCCCAATAGAGCTGTAAGTATTTTGTATAAAATCAAAACATGTTCAAGATTTTTGCGACGATACCAAGTAGTTGATATAAGATTGGCATAAATATATTATGTTTGTTTATACAACGGTCCTTTCTAATGTACGATTTCTTTGTGTGCATAACGTAGTTGTCGAGCTAGTTTATATATTTTCTTCTTTCCTGTAAAATTTCCTTGGCTACTTTTCCAGGGTCAAGTTATCTTCAACAGCTTTTCTGTCCAGTTTTCTGGTACTACAAGAATAGTTAAAAAATGAACTAGTTTAATAACAGGAACCTTCGCGAGTGGACCAAAAGGTTTGAGGTTTTCTCTTGTTCTTGTAATTCCTTATAACACACACACACACACATAGTGGTGTAGTGCTAAATAAAGAAGTGAGGGAACGCATTTTGAAAGTGTTACTCAGATGCGGGGGAGACAATGGCGAGCGCGGCGAGCCCATACAGCTGGGGATCCGGGGGCACTGTAAGCCCCCCGGGAAATCTTTTGAAATCTGACCAATTTCAGGGATATTTTGAGGTCATATGCACTGGATATTAGGATATATTCCAAGGTTGAAGATGCAGTATTTCCAGTGTCATTAGATATACGACATCCAGTACGATCAATAAAAATAGCTAACAACTGGAATGATTAACTAAAAAAAGTTAACAACTGGTACGCCGTGGTGACTGTTTCATCAGATCTTTATATTGCCTCAGTCGAAGCTAAAAGAAATGAAACAGTTAATTATTCTTTCTCATATTTCTTCTAGGGGTGGGAATTAAAATTTCATGACGTTAGAGATTTGTAAGTTCAGATTTATTTGAAATAGTGAGGGAACGCCGTTCCGTCTACCAAAAAAAGTAAGGGAACGCCGTTCCCACGCGTTCCCACAGCACTACATCACTGCACACACACCCACACACACACACACACTCTCGTATAATGTGTATATATATATATATATGTATATACAGGGTGTCCCATAAGTCCGGCATCATAGGAGAAATTCATATTTTTCTATTTCTACAAACCATAATTCATATTTTTCTATTTCTACAAACCATAATTCATATTTTTCTCTTTCTACAAGCCAAAATGTCTGTGAGCAAGGAAGAACGAATCCAGATAATTCTACTCATAGGAAATCGGAGTCAAAGAGAGGCCGCTGCTGAATTTAACAGACTGCATCCAGACCGCGAGCCAATAACACAGTTGTGTTAGCAGACTTGTTGCAAAGTTTAAGGAAACAGGATCCATAGAAGATAAACCACGCCTTGGACCTTCAAGGAGGTCTACTGACGATGATACAGCGACTGCTATCCTGGCTCATTTTAACAGAAGTCCCAGTAAGTCTCTTCGGCGATTGTCCGCCGAGACAGGAGTGTCGAAAAGTAGCATCCATCGCATTCTTCAGGCTCACAAATGGCATCCATATAAACTTCAGATCCTACAGAAATTAGGCGAAGATGATGATCCCGACCGGCGGATGGAATTTTGTGAATGGGCTACGGAACAATATGCTCGGGATGCCAATTTCTCGTCCACCATTCTGTTCAGTGACGAGGCTGTTTTTTATGGAAATGGTGAGGTAAATCGACAGAACACCCGCTACTGGTCTCAAAACAACCCTCACTGGTATACCTCCTCAAAGGAACAAGGTGCATCTCGGGTGATGGTATGGTGTGGCATTTGGAAGGATCGCTCATAGGCCCCCTCTTTTTCGATGAACATGTCACTGGAGGCACCTACCTACGTATGCTCAAGGAAGAAGCATTTCCCACTGTCTTGAGCGAAGAAGGAAATTTCCCAACATGGTTCCAGCAAGACGGCGCTCCTGCACATTACAGCACCCAAGTAAGGGAATACCTGTACCAACAATTCCCTGGTCATTGGATAGGACGTAGAGGGCCTGTGGAATGGCCAGCTAGAAGCCCGGATCTCACGCCACTAGATTTTTATCTCTGGGGCCACTTGAAAGCGCTGGTATACGCAGAGAAAATTAGGAGTGATGAACATTTGCTGCATTATTGGGGCATGTAACACCATTACTCCTGACATCATTCACCGTGTGCTTGCTGACTGGGTATCACGTCTGAATTTGTGTATTGAAAACAATGGTGGACATATTGAGCACGTTCTGCAAAATAAAAGCTTTTGTTTTGCCTGTTTTTATTATTTTTCCTATGATGCCGAACTTATGGGACACCCTGTATATATATATATATATATATATATATATATATATATTATAAAGTTATTAGCTGAACGCTTTGGTTTATCATGGCGTGTCGTCTGACTTAATATTAGATATTTATCCCATCCTTTCGGCGATTAACTTGTCCATTTTTTGTCGACAGTTGGCTTTGATGGACATTTTGTTTTGTCGTTTTTTTTTAGAGTCGCATCATTATTTTCTAAATCCAACACATAATTTACCCTATCTCAATTAACCTTCGCCACATCGGGTGTACCTACATCCATCGGGTTTTACTCTCTTTATATACTCTCGTCTAAACACATTCCGAGTCACTTCACCTATATTAAATTCATGTTGTGCACAAAGAAAAAAAAAAAAAGATTTTCTAGAAAAATCTGTCCAATCGAGTTCATTGACTGAAAAAAAGGGGATACGTCTTTCAAAGGGATATGTCTTTCAAAGCGATATAGGTACGTCTTTCAAAATGATGTAGGCATATCGTTAAAAGGGATAGAGGCAGTGCTTTTTTCTGGAAAGAAAGGTTTCGGAACGCTGCTTTAAATTTCCTACAACCTTTGCCATTTGTCATCCCCTCTCAGCCCGTGACTATCTCATTCCCCAAAAAATAGCATCCTTCCTAATCCTAAAATTTTGTCATTTAACCACCCCCCGTAAAAATAATCACACTGGACTGAAAATAAAAATGAGATTTTCTTTTGAATGTTGAAAATAAAAAGTGTAGAGGGTACTGGAACGTCGTTCCGGTGCGTTCCGCCAGAAAAAAGACCTGGATATAAGCATATTTTTTAAAGAGATATATTTTGTCTTTTTAGGTACAGTAGGCCGCATAGGATTCTAGTTACATTCATTCTTTTGACATATTAACAATTCCTATGTAAATGTAAGAATTCAGACGCATGATACGGGAAATATAAATTTTGAGAACCTGTGTATATATAACCTACTGTCTACTATTTATGAAAACCGAAATGTATTTGAAACAAAACTGGGTTCAAACCCTCTGCATACGTTATTCTGTATTTTGAAGGTGACTCTTAATTCTTGCTACTGTATCAATAGCTTAAATAATAGTAATTTTAAAGCCTGATAATATTTAAATCCTGATATGACGTTTAAAATCTAGATACTCAACAATAAGCTAAATAAAAAGTGATGTGTACTTACCCAGCAGTGTTCACCGTTGAACACGAAACGCCAAGCATCGAGAATGCAAAGTCAATCGGTAAACCACGAAACAAGCTATGAGAGAGGCATCGATCCTTCTATTGAGGAAAGGGTATAATAGAAATTGTGAATTGTTCGAGAGAGTGTAGAGCTACAGTGTCGAGATGGATTAATAAGATATGAGATAGAAGGAAGTTTAGAAACACGGCGTAGCGCTAGAGATCGTATGTGCATTACCACTTAAGGAGGCTGGATATAGTTCAGTAGGCCACAGCAGATCCCTTGACCAACGAAGTAGCCATTGCTAATATTTTAGAATTGGCCCACAACCTTTAGGCAGTTCGGAGAAAATTAGCTCAAGCGGGAATTTGTGATCGCATTTACACCACCAAAGTGGGTAAACCCACTTCATACTCATGATTGGGACTGTCTAATTTCCGTAGTACCTTAGATCATATGACAGCTTTTCAAATTAGCGGCTTGACACTTTATCACTAGGCTTGTAAGGCGTCGTAATTGAACCAAAATTTGATTTACTTTATAATATCCGAGGACATTGACTCTTGGAGTATAGTTATATTTTTGACGAGAAGACATTTTCTACCGATGATCATGGATGCTTGCACTATTGGAGAAGAGGTGGAACGAGGTCCGGGAATGTAACGTGATAGTGTCTCAAGTTCTCAACGAAGTAGATGTATTAACGTATAAGTATTTTGGGGATGGATGTCTGGATATGGAGTTTGAGAAATGACTTAAATTTATGGACGCTTCACTAGTAAACAATATTGAAATATTAAAGGAACTTATTTTTCTCAGCGTCAGGGCAGTGATGATCATTGAGTGTCAGGAAATTTATGTTGTGCATTATACAGGGTGTACATAAAGTCAGGATCTATTTTTGTGAAGCACTTGGAAATTATATGGAATTCAATCATAAAATGATAAAGTGGTAACATTTATTAAATAATTAAGAGTAGGATTCGACGTGACGCCCATCAGTATCCCTGCACAGCTCAAATCGTTCCGCAGCATTTCTAAACACATTCTGGAGCATTTGCGGGGTTATGTTATCTGCAGCAGTTCGTATACGTGTACGTAAGTTTTCAAGACTCGTAATCTTCGTCTGATAGACGTCCGATTTGATAAAGCCCCATGCAAAGAAATCTAAAGGGGTTAAATCTGGTGATCTCGCTGGCCAAGGTCTGTTGCTTCCGCGTCCGATCCAGCGATTTGGAAAACGTTTATTTAGATAATCCTGAACAATTTTGGCATAGTGACAAGGAGCACAATCATGTTGATAGACGACGGTACTAACAATCCTATCCCCGTCGTCTATCAACATGATGGTGCTCCTTGTCACTATGCCAAAATTGTTCAGGATTATCTAAATGGACGTTTTCCAAATCGCTGGATCTGACGCGGAAGCAACAGACCTTGGCCAGCGAGATCACCAGATTTAACCCCTTTAGATTTCTTTGCATGGGGCTTTATCAAATCGCACGTCTATCAGACGAGGATTACGAGTCTTGAAAACTTACGTACACGTATACGAACTGCTGCAGATAACATAACCCCGCAAATGCTCCAGAATGTGTTTAGAAATGCTGCGGAACGATTTGAGCTGTGCAGGATATTGATGGGCGTCACGTCGAATCCTACTCTTAATTATTTAATAAATGTTACCACTTTATCATTTTATGATTGAATTCCATATAATTTCCAAATGCTTCACAAAAATAGATCCTGACTTTATGTACACCCTGTATAACAGCCTTATTATGATTTAGAAGTCACGCAAAGACTGTGTTGCTTCCATGAACAGCGAAATCGTTCGATTTAAATCCGAGAGAATCTATTGGTTCACATTGCAATGGAGTTGGAACTAAAAGACCTAGGAGTCGGCAGAATTTATGGAGACATGGCGGAAACAATTTGGGAGAGAATCTACATTTTGGTTCGATCTGCCGCACTTCAACAGTGTGAGCAATTTGTTGTCTCGATGCCCCGAAGATTCAACGAAGTCTTCGCGCAAGAGGTGCTCACATGAAATACTAAGAAACCAGAAGTCTAAAAACTCTATTGTTGATATATTAAAATTTTCATTGAAGAATAGACATTAATAATAATAATAATAATAAGATATATGCTCTTCAGTGTTGATATCCATATTTTGGATCATCTTGAAGATCAGGGCCCCCAGCTTTCTCTAGTTAGCCTTATAAGGCTAACTAACGAAAATATCACGACCTAATCTAACCAATCGTTAGGTCAACTGTACGCCCTTTACGATTGGTTAGGTTAGGTCGTGATATTTTCGTTAGTTAGCCTTATAAACCAAACTAAAGAAGGCTGGGGCCCTGATCTTCAGGTGATCCCATATTTTCGCTGTTACACAGTTTATTGGGGTGCTACTTTAGTATGCGGTCTACCTACGATTCGGCGGTCTACCTTTTAATTATATCTTATTATCTTGTTTACTAATTGCTTGTTTACATCCCGATGTCAATCGCCCTTGACGATTAGTTAGGTTTAGTCATGATATTTTCGTTAGTTTTAACGAAAATATCATGACTAAACCTAACCAGATTGGTAGACCGCATACTAAAGTAGCACCGTTTATTGGTTTATACTACTATATTTGACGATTTAATATTAACTAAATCTATAATGGGATATTAAATACACATTAATTGCATTATTATTGTCAGCCCATCGAAAGTTGAGACGAATGATAGGTTTCATAAAGTCGTCATTGTCTTCGTAAATTGTCCCAAATAAGGAGTATTATATATTTATTTTACCATTCTAGCTTTTGAATTTTGTGAATTTACTGTGCAAATTATTTTCAAAATAGATAATGACGTGCTCTTTGCTATTTAAACTATTTTAATTTGGATTTGGGTGGTCACAACTACAGTACATGAATTTTATCAAACATCCTATTCTAATCTGTACATGTAATTAAAGTGTCAATGATGCCGAACTTATGCTCACATATTTATGAAAACAAAATGACGTGGTTTTGTAAGCTAACCTTTTTGCCGCGCATTTGTGGACTTGGGTTCCGAGTGTGGCTTTTTTTTGGTGTGTGTGTGTGTGTGTGTGTGTGTGTGTGTTCTTTTGAGAAACCTAATCAAACTTGGTTGGCTCACCTCTCTTGACAGGTATTTATCTTAAATACTTTTAAAAAAATTAATTTATTGTGATCTATTGACTTTTTAAGTTTCAATGAAAAATAAAAGAATTGTTCCATATAACCTACCGTCAAATGAGTTGTCCTCTTTATTTGTTAGTAACAGTTTTCCCTGCCTCAAGTCTCATGTTCGGATTTTTACATTTACATCGAAATTCTTACTATGCCAAAGAAGTGAATGTAAAAAGACTCCTGTGGTCCATTGTACAGATCTTGCTGTTTTAGGCC
This sequence comes from Bathynomus jamesi, assembly GCA_023014485.1. Lineage (NCBI taxonomy): Eukaryota > Metazoa > Arthropoda > Malacostraca > Isopoda > Cirolanidae > Bathynomus > Bathynomus jamesi. The sequence continues at coordinate 33,590 of JAJOZX010012267.1, forward strand.
TCCTCTATTTTACAAATCCATGAGTGACACTGTTCCTACTGATAAAGGCAATAACAAAATTCTTTACCGGTTTTCAGTATTTTTCTGTCGTTTTGGCAGATGACACCAATGTAGCAGTTTTTGATACGCTAAATTCGGATGACGGCTTTGATTTAAATCTGGGTGCAATTGTCAAACAACGAGCTGCAATATGCGAAGAGGCCAAGACCAAAATTTAAGAGAAAAGTTGGACAAGAGTGCTGAAAGGGGCTTTGCAAAACATCGAGATTGACAAATAGTTGTTTGGTCGACTCTTGCTTTCCTTTGAAAATCGTGTTAGACTGACGTTGGAAGCACAGGGATAGAATATTGGTGTTATTCAGGTTTGTAACTTTTTTAGGATCACCTGAAGATCAGGGCCCCCAGCCTTCTTTAGTTAGCGCTATAAGGCTAACTAACGAAAGTATCACGACTTAACCTAACCAATCGTCAAGGACGTACAGTTGACCTAAAGATTGGTTAGGTTAGGTCGTGATATTTTCTTTAGTTAGCCTTATAAGGCTAACTAAATAATATCACGACTTAACCTAACCAATCGTCAAGGGCGTACAGTTGACCTAAAGATTGGTTAGGTTAGGTCGTGATATTTTCGTTAGTTAGCCTTATAAGGCTAACTAAATAAGGCTGGGGGCCCTGATCTTCAGGTGATCCCTTTTTAAGTTGATCAAAATATTTTTCTTTTAACCTCCTAAAACCCATTAAAGAATTTCGTTACATCCCTTATATAGTCCCAGATTCAAATCCTCGCTGAATGATGGTTAAAGAGGTATGGGTAAGGTAAGAGATAAGGTGATGGGGCACACTCGCCCTCAGTTAAGCTTTACATTCATCATCATCATTCGAACGTGTTTTAATCAACGCAAAGTTCATCAAAGAACAAAAGGAGCTATAATGACGTTTTCATATAAGACTTTTTATTATTTCCGAAGCTAAGATATAAAGCGTCCCCTCATGACCCCCTTTAATACCTGACGAAGTAAAACGGTACGTATCTCCATGGCAGCGAAAATTGATTCTCCCTTTCATCTAGTCATTAAAAGCGTAAAAATGGAACTCGATAACAGTTCTAAAATACTCTTGTGAAAGTTTTTCAATAGTAAAAGCTTAATTTCTTCCTAATGTGTCGCTTCTATAAGTTGTTTATCACTTTCGGCGACCTGTCCACTGTACATCAACGCAAAGCTATATTTACTCCTGTCAGCCTTTTTCCCTTCCAATCGAACTCTTGCATCTAAATGGAGAGAGAGGTGTTTTTATTAGCATTTTCCCTTAATGTTTTTATCAAATTGTGACGTCATTATAAGTGTGTGTGTGTGTGTGTGTGTGTGTGTGTGTGTGTGTGTGTGTGTGAGCACCGTCACGAATTTCTAAATATAGATATTAAACACATACTAAAAGCTCTGAATTCTATGGAGAGCTGGGTGAACGGACTCGTTGCCTTGTTGAAGGGATTTGGAAAAAACTAGATCTACACTCCTTGTTAAATTGTATATGGGAATCGATTTACTCTTTGCCAACGTTGGAACAGTCACGAGTAAAAAAACAAAACATAGATCGATCGATGCTTGGGTTTTTACTTATGATTAATTATGAGTACCAATGTGTGTGTGTACTGTTCTACTTCGAAATCGTACAGAGAATATATTTTTCATATGAAAATAAAAACCCACTCTAATAGACAGAGTTTATTTCCACGACAGTTCGACGCCCACTGTCGTGGAAATAAACTGTCTATTAGAGTGGGTTTTTATTTTCATATTTTGACCTTCACGTAGAAAAAAGTGAAGTTTTTTTGCATTTATATTTTTCATAGTTTGACTTTAAACTACATGAAAAACAAAAAAAAACTTATGTAAAATATTGTACAGCTGCGTACATATGCAGTATCAGTTAAGTACCCCTAGTAGGGCACTATTATAGTTGCCCAAATGGCCACAGAAATAAATTGGGAAAAGGAAGAATTCAGATTTTATCTGAGAGATCGTTTTGAGATCGGTGCAAATGCTCTGTATAGAAAATATTTCAACAGCTGAAAATATCAATTCATTTACTTGCTTTTCAGCGACTTTCTTGAAATAATGTTGAAATACGATTACCTTGTTAGTCTCCTCCGGAAATCGTCAGTAACTCTGAAAAGTATACAGTATAAATCATATGAAACGCAGGTAAACTCGATAACCTTAACTTTTTTAGGGAACCTTTTCTTTCCACCTTTTTTCAGAATGCTTCTTGGAGGTATAAATTTTTACTGAAACACGTTTTGGAACTGGTATCATGTTTCTCTCTTTTGTAAACTCATTTGTGAAAATTCGAACTTTCAAAACATTATGTATTTTAGTGGTTAGTACCTGGTAGGACATTAACAAAGCATGTGCTTTAAGTACGTGGAACACAGTGACGTGGGTGTTTGATGCAATATTGCCAAAGATATCAATTTCTGACCACACACGTCGCCATACGTTCATAAAAAGGCACAAATTTGACGAGTTAATCCTCGACAATGCGTCTTGCCAAGATGTTCTTCGTGCTTGGATCCAAGAGCAGTGCTCCAGGTGCCCAGGCTTTGCCAGCGCTCGTCGTAAACATATCAACAAATATCCTCCTAATAGCCTCGACTGTATGCTACTCGATGCTGCAGTGTTTGGCTGGTTCACTGTTCGTCAACGTTTCGGTATAGTCGTTATAACTTTTCAGTGTAAATAAGTTATATTGATTATACGGAAACGTTGACAAACTTTTTTAACTTTCCTATTGTGTATAACGTCACGTCTAGTAATACATCGTGTCGAGATAAGCCACACACACACACACACACACACACACTGAAGCAACAGTTGCTCAAACAGTACGAGTAAAAAAATTGAAATAGGGAGCAAACAGGAAGCTTTCATCGTATGCCGTTAATGTAAAAATGAAGTTTCCAAAATTAAATAAAAAATTAAAAGGAAGGTGAGCAAAAAAACTACCCTCCCTGTTCCTTTCCATGAAAACAATCTTTCTTAATTACGCCTGTATGTGTATACCCTATACAAAGTATCAATTTTTTTTTTAAAAGTTAATTTCTGTTAAAAAAATTGAATTAAGCATGTTTGTTTTCGAAAATTGAACAAAACGTGCGCTCAAAATTGAAGCTTCGATAGACGAGAAATAGACATTAATGGAATCCATAAATAGAGGCCGTAAAAGACATAATAGAAATTACTTTAAATTTGATCAATTCTGTCAATTTGCTCTTCGTAATTTCACTTTTTTTTTTTCTGTAAAATGGTTTGAAAGTTTGGCCTTGTTTTGGCTTCATTAAGTGAAAAACGTACACGTGTCTAGATAGATGCAAAGATAAAGAAATAGATAACTGATAGATAATAAAGAGGTAGATGTATAGATACGTAGGGATGTGAATAAACGATATATATAAATGGATAGATATACTGTATGTATAGATAGATATATAAATAGGTGAATAACAAGAAATAGATAGATGGATAGATATACTCTATGTATAGATAGATATATAGACGTGAATAAACCATAGCTAGTCGGTTAGGAACTGTATGGATAGATATATGTGTAGATAGATACGTAGGTAGAGTAGATGAATAAATAACAGATACATATATGGTAGATGGTTAGATAATAAATAAATAAGAGAGTAGATGAACAGATAAATAAATAAATAAAAATAGATGAATAAATAGGTGATAATTGATAAATACTTGTAAAGTGTAAATTTCCTGTCGGAATTTGGTAGGAAAAATTTTCTGTATGAGTAAAATGTTTGAAATTTATATATTATTATTTAAATATATAGGACTCTAATCCAACTTTCAACACAACACAACATAACCTAACTTAATCTAACCTACATTAATAGTATCGTAACTGGATATTAGTAGTATCCCAACCTAGCCGAGTTGCGTGGTTTTTGGATCAAAATTATTGTAAATGTTGTGGGTAATCTATAAGTTCATTTGAGTTTTATTTTTATGATTTTGACCATCTCATAAATTCCTAAACTGGCTTATAACTCCCTTATAAATGTCATTATGATGATTGTGGTTGTTTAATTCCTACGTAACATCTAAACTTTAGATAACGTTTGATAACGTTTACGACGCACAAATAGTCAGCGAGGGTTATATATCGTTAAATAAAAATTCTAGAAGTTTCTGGCAACGAGTGGAATAAACGTTTTCAAATTTTTTTAGAATATTCACTTGAATTATGTCGAAATAAATATACTGTACATGCGTAAATTTTGTCCATTCCTTCCCGTATCTCCAGGAAACCTTAATACGTAACCCAGTTTGAGAACTTTAGATTCTAAAGTTATACGACGGAGAGGACCTACAGCTTTACGTGGAATCTGAACCACTATCCCACTAAAGGAGTACAGAGAAATACCTTAATCGCTGAAATCGTCTGAGACGAGACTCGAACCCAGGACCTTCGGATTGATAACCCGATGCTCTGCCACTACACTGGCGTGTCTTTCCTTATGAAATACTGAATTTCATTTAAGGTGTTTAAGGAAAAAAAGCGAGAAATTGTAATTGTAAATGGGAATTCTGTTTGAAAGACTTCTCTGTTTTTTCTCCAATTTTAATATTTAGACAGTTCTTCATCGCTTTCCCATAATTTTTCATTTAGTTTAAACACCAGCTGGATCGACTCTGTTCTGGAAAAGTGTAAAGCGAGACAATGAATGTTATCTCGTCAGTTCATTGGTATAATAAAATATTATGACGGGTTTAGTGTCCTATAATTTCACTTGAAGGTAAATACGAGTTAGTAATAAGTATCGCTACTTTTTGCGAGTCATAAACATTATACATACTTTACGGGAGGAGGCAGTACAATTTATTATTTTTCTTTTTTATACAGGTTGGGAGTTATTCTTATTTCTCACCCCCCCCCAACCGTTTCCCTGCAGGGTTCATGTGAGAGGCAATGACTCTGCACAGAACGTTCTAAAGGGTCATTCACTCCCACTTTTCAGTCATGTTTTTTTCCAAAAGCGGTTTTGATTGTTTTCCTCGCGTGAGGCCTTAACGAGACATCAAAAATTTTGTTTTTGAAATGTCCTAATTAAAGGTATCGCATCATTTATTGTACTTTTTGCTTCCTTCTCTCTTTCATCTCTCCCTTACTTTTCCTTCATTTCCCTTTTCTTACCTTTTCCATTCCTTTGCTTTTCTCTTTTCCTTGTTTTTCCATTTCCCTTCCCTTTTCCTTTGCTTTCCTTTCCCTTCCCCTCCTTTGCCTTTTCCTTCCTTTCCCTTCCCCTCCTTTGCCTTTTCCTTCCTTTCCCTTCCCCTCCTTTGCCTTTTCCTTCCTTTCCCTTCCCCTCCTTTGCCTTTTCCTTCCTTTCCCTTCCCCTCCTTTGCCTTTTCCTTCCTTTCCCTTCCCCTCCTTTGCCTTTTCCTTCCTTTCCCTTCCCTCCTTTGCCTTTTCCTTCCTTTCCCTTCCCCTCCTTTCCCTTCCCCTCCTTTGCCTTTTCCTTCCCTTGCCTTTCCCTTGCCTTTCCCTTGCCTTTCCCTTGCCTTTCCCTTCCCTTTCCTTCCCCTTCGTGATAGCCTTCTTCTTGCACTGCGTAAATCATGTGAAATGGGTTATTTGAAAGGATGATTGATGTTAAAACGATTGACTCAATGCGAAATGAGGATGTTTGGAAAAGGGGTTCAATGGAGTCATGACAGAATGCCAAAAATGCTCACGATAGTGAATGCGTATACAGGTGGTGAATTAGAGGAGTGCCTCCTAAAAGGTGGGATGAATGTGCGAATGTTGAATGCGAGAATGTAACGCACACAATCGATAAACGCCCGTAGCACGAGAATGCAAGGAAATGGAATTCTATTGAGGACTTGTGTAGACACAAAGGTTATCCAGTCAACTTCTTCACATAGGACGTGTTTATATATATACAGTATATATATATATATATATATATATATATATATATATATATATATATATATATATATACAGGGTGGCGCAAAAGTCGCGCATCATAGGAATTTTCAGTGTTGACTATAATATATTATTTTTTTCTTTTACGTAGGGGATGGCTGCGAAATTAACAATAGACGAGGGTGAGCTTGGTTTTAATGTATCGAATACCAGGTACAACAAATCGATGAATCGGTAGAGAATTTAAATTCTGTACCGATTCATCGATTTGTAGTACCTGGTATTCCAGGCATTAAAACTAAGCTCACTCTCTTGTCTATTGTTAATTTTGTAGTCATCCCCAACCTAAAAGAAAAAAAAAATATACAATCAACACTGAAAATTCCTATGATGCGCGACTTTTGCGCCACCCTGTATATACACAGTGTATATATATATATATATATATATGTATGTTACCTTGGTTTTGCTTCCGCCCGAATTGTTCATTCTGACGAAGTTGAAGTTTGTCACTCCACCTCAGACCTACAATTTAACATGGAATCCGAACCACGCCCCATCAGCAGCCCAGCGTCTTAACCACTACGCTACCCAGGGTACTCATTTATCTACCAACCAATTTTTTTTATTGTGTGGAAGGATGAACAGCTGGGTTTTGCTGCGCGCCGCCTACCGTCACCGGGTCTCGATCTCGGGGCCGATGGGTTCGTAGTCGGCAACGCTAACCACTACACCACCGAGGCGCATATATATATATATATATATACATATATATACCGGGTGTCCGAGAATTATCTGTACAATTTTGGCTGTTATTAAAAGTCAACCATGAAGTGTAGAAATTCCAGTGTTGTCCCATTTTACAGAGAATCTCATTAAGTTTTTTCTGATACCAAGTTGTGACACGTTTTTTAGAAATTCCAATGTGTCCGAACATTATCTGTACAATTTCATTTTTTAATAAAATTCTTGATAACACACGTAAAATTCTTAAACAAGATTATTTAGAATCTGTATTTTCAAAAGTTTCTTTTATTAAAGTAACGTTGTTACAAACATTCGATATGTGCACCATTAGTGATTCGCAAAACATCCAATCGATACTCCAAATGTTGCCATGTACGCTGCAGCATATCCACATCAATTCGCTCAATAGCAGCTGTGATTCTTGCTTTTAAATCATCAATGTCTGTCACCCGCGTACATTTCTAAAAAACTTGTCAAAACGTGGTATCAGAAAAAAATTAATGAGATTCTCTGTAAAATGGGACAACAATGGAATTTCTACACTTCATGATTGACTTTTAATGACAGCCAAAAATTGTACAGATAATTCTCGGACACCCTGTGTATATATATATATATATATATATATATATATATATAGTAATTGAAAAAATACTTTTTCTTGTTAGCACCTTATTAAATATTTTCAAGTCAAATTTGCTGAAAATGAAGAGTAAATTTTTATTTTAATTCGGTGGCGAAATTTTTTAAAAAATTCGATATTTTGTATATATAATGTGTGTGTGTGTGTGTGTGTGTGTGTGTGTGTGTGTGGTGTGTGTGTGTGTGTGTGTGTGTGTCATACCTAATTTTATTGTGCAGTGATAACCAATATGCGCAGTAATAATTAAAATTTGTGTAGTGATAAATTGCAAATCTTTGCAGTGATACATTAGGTTCTATATCGGATATATAACATAATTTATCACTGCACAAATTGAAATTATCACTGCACACTAAAATTAGGCATGGTGTGTGTATGTAGTGTTGTAAGAAAACCATGTATTCTTGTTTTTTGCTTTACAGTACCAAATATATAATAATAAATTGAATGCCCGGTTCGGTCAACTGTACGCCCTTGACGATTGGTTAGGTTAAATCGTGATATTTTTGTTAGTTTTAACGAAGATATCATTTGGTAATTGAGGCTGGGGGCCCTGATCTTCGGTTTTGTTTGCTATTTTCATTTATTTACATAGATTTGCGAAGCAGATATCTGAATTTTTTTAAATTTATTTTTGTAGAAAAGAACTATGTTTTTTGTATGTGTATTTTTAAGGTTTTTGCTCTTTGCTTTAGAAAATCGGTTTTTATGGAAAACAAGTATATTGTTTCAATATATTATTTATTATATGTTGAAAGACAAAATAATGCTCGGTATGCGTAATTTAAATATATGAAGCAGAGTTTCTTTTAATTAAACTTAGCTCTACAAGCTACAGTATTAGTTTAACGGTTATGTCATAATGTGGGTAAAATATACGCTTCGTATAATTTATCACGGGTATGAAAGAAGTGTTAATAACTATTTTGCGTTTTTATATATGAAATAAAGAATAGCGTAAGTATATAGCCGATGAAATACTTGCTAAAATGAACGGATCACTGAAGATCAGGGCCCCCAGCCTTATTTAGTTAGCCTTATAAGGCTAACTAACGAAAATATCATGACTTAACCTAACCAGTCGTCAAGGGCGTACAGTTAACCTAACCAATCGTTAGGTCAAGTCGTGATATTTTCGTTAGTTAGCCTTATAAGGCTGATCCAAATAAACCTTTGTAAAACAGAAAATATCCATCATGCGTGTAAAATCTATAAAATTATGTGGTACTTACGTATTAACGGGGGCCACCACATATTTATGATTGGTTAGGTTAAGTTGTAATATTTTCGTTAGTTGGAGTTCAGATACAGACTGAGGCCCCGCCTATTGCTGATCCCTGCGACAGAGAATATCTAATGTTGTCAGCTCCTACATTTTTTAATAGTTAGGAGCAATCAGGGAAGGAAACTACGCCATATTGAAAATTCCAACCATACCATGATAGGCTGTATAAATCCTGGATTACCTGAAGACCAGGGCCCCCAATTTTCCCACCTGAAGATCAAGGCCTCCCACTTTTTCCCACCTGAAGATCAGGGCCTCCAATTAAAGGAAGATAAAAATAATATCAGAAAAATCTTATTGTGATAAAAAACCAATTTATGAGAAACATAAAGGTGGATCGGGCTGGGGGGTATAATCTTCAGGTGATCTCTCTCTCTCTCTCTCTCTATACTCTCACACACTCACACACACTGTATATACACAGTATATGCTCGGTTAGGTCAACTGAATGCCCGGTTAGGTCAACTGAATGCCCGGTTAGGTCAACTGTACGACCTTGATGATTGGTTAGGTTAAGTCGTGATATTTTCGTTAGTTTTAACGAAAATATCACAACTTAACCAATCGTCAAGGGCATACAGTTGACCTAACCGAGCATTCAATTAACCTAACCGGGCATTATATCCCATAGAATGAATTACACAATGATGATAGAGGGAACTAACGTAACCACTACGACTCGTATCGATGTAACCTTAACCTAAAAATTTAACATAAATATAAAATAAATTTTGCCAAATTTTGCCAAGACCCCCAATTTTTCTCACCTGAAGATCAGGGCCCCCAGATGAGACTGGGGGCCCTGATCTTCAGGTGATCCTAAACCCTAATTTCATAACCATAGTAAATTGTATCAAGGATATATTTTACCACCTTATGAAATGGGTTTAAAAAATACTTAGACACGTATAATGAAACTAATAAGTTATCGTACTTTTAATCAGCTTCAACTCGAGGTAATATGGTACGAGGATAGGTTAATAGAGGTATTCTGCATCGTCCTCATCCTTTGAGATTTGGTATTTATATGTATTTAATTAAATTGCATTTTAATATAATTTCAGAGGTGTTGATGGTGTATATTAAAAGTTAATCATAATAAATACTCTTAATATTCAACAATAAGAGTTAATATGATTTTAAGATGTAACAAAAGACGTTTTTGTATTGTCTCATCAATTTTAGATTGATATTTTAAATAAAATTACTTTTGAGCCACATAAGAAAAAAACGGTTATGAATTATAGGATCACCTGAAGATCAGGGCCCCCAGCCTTCGTTAGTTAGCCTTATAAGGCTAACTAACGAAAATATCACGATTTGACCTAACCAATCGTTAGGTCAACTGTACACCCTTGACGATTGGTTAGGATAAGTCGTGATATTTTCGTTAGTTAGCCTTATAAGGCTAACTAAAGAAGGCTGGGTGCCCTGATTTTCAGGTGATCCGAATCATATGGAAAAAAGCTAAGAAAAAGAAATTCTTAAAAAGTCACCTTCAGTTGTTTGGTTCTTGTTTTCGTTTGATGGTTTTTCCGTACATTATTTAGTTTAAAACAAGAAGTTACACTAGGGTTGTCAGACTTCCCGCATTTGATAAAAAAAATCCCGCGTCAAAATCCCGCGTTCAAAATGTCCCGCAAAAAATATTTTTTAAGCAAATTTTTTAGGGATGAATTGATTTAGAATTTCAATATTATGTATGATAATTTCAATTTATTCACGATGTTTAATTGTTAGATATTATTGTAATAAAATTTTTCTAATTTTGTTTGTTGTAACCATTGAAGAAATCTAGTTTCAATTTGAAAACAAAATTTGGTCTTAAAAAAAACCGGAAATTTTTTTGTCCCGCATGGGCATTTGAAAAATCTGGCAAACCTAAGTTACACTCTAATTTCTGTTACGCATAACTTATGGGTAACTAGGGTTGCCAGATTTTTCAAATGCCCATACGTGACAAAAAAAAATTTGTGGTGTTTTTTAAGACCAAATTTTTTTTCAAATTGAAACTAGATTTCTTCACTGGTTACAACAAACAAAATTAGAAAAATTTTATTACAATAATATTTAACAATTAAACATCGTGAATAAATTGAAATTATCATATATAATATTGAAATTCTAAATAAATTCATCCCTAAAAAATTTGCTTAACAAATATTTTTTGCGGGACATTTTGAACGCGGGATTTTGACGCGGGATTTTGACGCGGGATTTTTTGATCAAATGCGGGACTGTCTTGAATACACCTTCATTTATTTGTTTTACGCCAGGCACCAAAACAGTAACACTTGTTTATAATTAGATTTAATTGCGGAGCATAAATATGGAAACGTATTTACAGATACTTTGATTAGAATCTCAGTTTTATAATACCTTACTTACTATGCAGTAAGTAAGTTCAGGGAATTTTTGGGTTATATTTATCTGGAAGAATCCATATAATTTTCTTGGTTAAAAACTTCACGCCTAAGTTAAGCGGTGAAGAGGAATGAATACCAACAACAAAAAGTTAGGGATATGTTACGGAACCAATTAGCGGTTAAAGATCTTATTTCTTAAAAAAATTAGTTAAGAAACAGAATAGCGAAAAAGAACTTACTTTTGTAAAGCTGAAAAAGTTACGCAAATGTAACATTGAAGTCAGTGTTACATAAATTTACGTTTAAATGTGTAGGCCCAAGGTTGACAAGCTCTCTCATTGGAAGTTAAATCACGTTAGAAACTCATATTGTATATCAATCGACAGTAAATTTAACAAGGAAAAAGAAATGAGTAGTCTAACTAGAAAATGGGAGAGAGAGAGAGAGAGAGAGAGAGAGAGAGAGAGAGAGAGAGAGAGAGAGAGAGAGAGAGAGAGAGAGAGAGAGAGAGAGAGAGAGAGAGAGAGAATGAGAGAGAGAGAGAGAGAGAGAGAGAGAGAGAGAGAGAGAGAGAGAGAGAGAGAGAGAGAGAGAGAGAGAGTCGACACGACGTTGGCAAACAAACGTGATCAAAATGATGTATTCTCTAACGTCTAACGTAAGATAACACTTTCATCTAACATATATTTGAAAACCAAAGTCACTCCTTAATTACGAAACTGGAAATGAAAACTTTTAAAATACACAAAATGTAATATTTCGTTCACTCACTTAGCTTGTACACAGCTGAAGATTGGTGACGTTTTGGTTTGGAATTGAATGAGTAATAATAATAATAATGATAATAATTTTATTGCCCAAAAAAGACAATAATTCCGTGGCAAATACGATCTAACACTGGCGATGGAAGTAAAAAGCAATCTGGTGATCAAACACTGATTGAAAAAGTCGCCTCACTTCTAAACTTCTCTCTTCTCTGATCCAAACTGCGATCGAAGCTCAAAGAAACCGTTGCTTGGAGACCAATTATTTATTACCCCAATAATAAGACACTAAGTCGAACCAACTTCGAGAACTGTAACATGAAGTATTCAAAGTTATTAGAAGATGTAACTTTGTCTAATATATATATATATATATATATATATATATATATATATATATATACAGGGTGGGCCGTAAGTTTCCATACATAGGAAAAATAAACATTTTTTTATGGACAACCATTTTTTATTTATATAATATGCTCTACATGGTTGCCATTGTTTTGAAAACACATTTCAATACGTGTTCCCCACTGTTGATGAACACGCATTAGCACAGTTGACGTTATGCTTGTAATGGCGTTGGTGATACGTTCCTTTAGATGATTTATGTCTCGATCTATCTTTCCTGATACACCATGGCCTTCAAGTGCCCCCAAAGATAGAAATCAAGGGGGGTGAGATCTGGGGATCTGGGAGGCCACTCCACAGGACCACGCCGACCAATCCAAGCATCCGGAAACTGCTGATCCAAATACCGACGCACGTGAAGACCATATGAGGTGGAGCTCCATCTTGCTGGAAGTAAACTGGGAAGTTACCTTCCTCGTTTAGCAGGGATGGGAAAATCTCTTCTTGCAACATGTTAAGATACCTTTCGGCATTAAGATTTCCACTGACAAAAATTGGTCCAATAATTCTGTCACCCCATATCCCGGCCCACACCATCACTTTACCGGCACCTTGCATCTTCGTCGGACTCAGCCAGTTAGGGTTAGCATTACTCCAATAACGTATGTTTTGCCGATTAACCTCCATTGACGTAAAAATTTGCTTCATCAGTAAACAAGATCTTACGTCAAACGCATATTCTTAGGGTATCTGAAACATAAAAACAAACGTTTAATTTTTCCTATGTATGGAAACTTACGGCCCACCCTGTATATATATATATATTGGACAGCATGCAGACTTTTGTAAATTTCGAAATAAATTGTCACACGTCAATTAGGAAAACGTAATGGGGATCTCCAGCGCAAAACTAATGTGGAAATCGTTTGAAACGATATTTAGGACTATAAATGAGGAATGTGTACCATACAAAATTAAGTGTGCGAAAGTAAACAACAAGCCCTTGTGGTTTACTTCTAGAGTAGGAGACACTATAAAGAGTAGAGACAGGGCTTATAGGCTACATAAGTGCGATAAAGACAATATGTGGTTACGAAACAACTACATATCTCTAAGGCGTGAAGCGAAAAGTGTAATAAAAAAGTCCAAGCGCGAATTTGAAATCTCCATAGCTCGTGACGGTAAAGAAAACCCCAAGCGATTCTTTCAATACGTCAACAATAGAAATCCAGTAAAAAGTGTCTTGGGGCCGTTGAAAAATATTAACGGAGATCTAGTTTCTGAAAATAAGGAAGTGGCTACCTTGCTAAACGAATTTTTTACGTCAGTTTTTACTATAGAAGATGTAACGAATATCCCTACGGTCATAGACATAGTACCTTTTGATAATGGTAATATTTTGGATAATATTGTGGTTAGTGAAGGGGAGGTAATGCGCTATATTGATAAAGTGAAAATACGTAAATCACCGGGGCCGGATTCCATATATCCCATACAACTAAAATAATTAAAAGATAGCATTGTTGTGCCGCTAACAAAGATTTTTAATGCGTCTATTTCTGAGGGGTGCGTACCAGATAATTTCAAGTTAGCAAACGTAACACCTATTTTTAAGAAAGGCGATAAAGGTGCGACGGGAAATTATAGGCCAATCAGTTTAATGTCTGTTGTAGGTAACCTATTGGAATCAATAATTGGGGATCGTATAGTCGAACACTTAGAATTGCATAACTTAGTTAGAAATACGCAGCACAGTTTTAGGCGAAACAAATCTTGCTTAACTAATCTTTTAGAATTTTTTCAAAGCGTGGTTGACGTTTACGATAGTCATCGGGCGGTTGATGTAGGTATTTAGGATTTTCAAAAAGCGTTTGACACCGTACCGCACAAAAGACTCGTTGAAAAAACTAAGGCTCATGGAATCAGGGGTGTAGTAATAAATTGGATAGAAGAGTGGTTGCGAGGTAGGAAACAGAGGGTGGTCGTTGATGGAGCAGAGTCGTGTTGGGCTAATTTAGCGAGTGGCGTTCCTCAGGGTTCTGTATTGGGCCCCTTGCTTTTTCTTATATATATTAACGATTTAGATGTCGGCCTAGTCAGTACAGTTTCAAAGTTTGCGGATGACACGAAGCTGGGCGGTAGGGCGATTAATGATGAAGGTAGAGGTAAAATCCAGGAAGATCTGAATAAAATCGTTGATTGGTCAGTCACATGGCAAATGAGATTTAACGTCGATAAGTGCAAAATTTTACATGTAGGTTCGCGTAACGGTAATTTTGCGAATAGTATGTCAGGGAAGGAGTTAACAAGCATAGAGCAGGAAAAAGATTTAGGAGTTATAGTCAATGGTGATTTAAAAGTAGTGAAACAAAGTACAGCAGCGGTCAATAAAGCGAACAAAGTGTTAGGTTTTACAGCTCGGAATTTTGAGTACAAATCGCGCGATATTATAGTTCCTCTTTATAAATCACTAGTTAGACCCCATTTGGAGTACGCGATCCAATTTTGGAATCCGCATATGCTCAAAGATATAGACAAACTCGAAAGAGTTCAAAGGCGAGCAACTAAGATGATTCCGTCGCTTAGGTCAAAGTCGTACGAGGATAGGCTTAACCCTTTAAGCCCTGAATTTTTTGTAGGGTTAAGTTATGAATGCGTGTATTTGAAACGTTAGCAATTTGTACCAGCGTCCTTAAAGGGTTAAGGAGTTAAAATTGACTACACTCGAGACTAGAAGGCTAAGGGGTGATCTAATCCAGGTTTTCAAAATTATGAATGGGTTCGATAACGTAGATAGAGATAGCTTCTTCGAAATATCTCAATATAATAGGACTAGAAATAACGGGTGTAAGTTGACAAGTTGACAAGTTGACAAGTTGACAAGTTGACAAGTTGAAGGTTCGAGACAGCAGTTGCCAAAAACTTTTTTACGCATAGAATAGTAAATAGCTGGAATAGTTTGCCGGTAGAAGTAATTAGTAGCACGTCTATAAACATGTTTAACAATCGATTAGACGCATATGTTGATAGATTGGGTATAGTTTAAGGGAGTAAAATTAAGGCTTTGTGGTTCGGAACCCACGTAAAATTGTAGGTCCCCTCCGCCACCACGGAGGACATGCACAATACACAATTACGAACACAGTTAGGTAGACCAGCCATGAGTGGATCCTAGGGTCTTTGTTGTCTGAAACATTATATATATATATATATATATATATATATATATACAGGGTGGGCCGTAAGTTTCCATACATAGGAAAAATTAAACGTTTGTTTTTATGTTTCAGATACCCTAAGAATATGCGTTGACGTAAGATCTTGTTTACTGATGAAGCAAATTTTTACGTCAATGGAGAGGTTAATCGGCAAAACATACGTTATTGGAGTAATGCTAACCCTAACTGGCTGAGTCCGACGAAGATGCAAGGTGCCGGTAAAGTGATGGTGTGGGCCGGGATATGGGGTGACAGAATATTGGACCAATTTTTTGTCAGTGGAAATCTTAATGCCGAAAGGTATCTTAACATGTTGCAAGAAGAGATTTTCCCATCCCTGCTAAACGAGGAAGGTAACTTCCCAGTTTACTTCCAGCAAGATGGAGCTCCACCTCATTATGGTCTTCACGTGCGTCGGTATTGGATCAGCAGCAGTTTCCGGATGCTTGGATTGGTCGGCGTGGTCCTGTGGAGTGGCCTCCCAGATCCCAGATCTCACCCCCCTTGATTTCTATCTTTGGGGGCACTTGAAGGCCATGTTGTATCAGGAAAAGATACGAGACATAAATCATCTAAAGGAACGTATCACCAACGCCATTACAAGCATACGTCAACTGTGCTAATGCGTGTTCATCAACAGTGGGGAACACGTATTGAAATGTGTTTTCAAAACAATGGCAACCATGTAGAGCATATTATATAATAAAAATGGTTGTCCATAACAAAATGTTTATTTTTCCTATGTATGGAAACTTACGGCCCACCCTATATATATATATATATATATATATATATATATATATATATATATATATATAATATATATATTATATATATATATATATATATATATATATATATATAAAGTTGGTCGAACGTTTGTGC
Organism: Bathynomus jamesi; assembly: GCA_023014485.1. Lineage (NCBI taxonomy): Eukaryota > Metazoa > Arthropoda > Malacostraca > Isopoda > Cirolanidae > Bathynomus > Bathynomus jamesi. The sequence continues at coordinate 49,798 of JAJOZX010012267.1, forward strand.
AAATTTTCGTCCTCCTTGACCATTTTTTACCCAGTAGGTCGAGCAGGTTGTATACTTTATATTTCTCATTGTTTAACCATTTTCGTTTGTGTTAAAGTGCACAAGAAAGTTTCGAGAAAACGTGTTTTTTTTCTTTTTATACAATGAAATTTTTTCCTTTTTTTCACCCACGTTAGAATTTTCATTACAAAAAATCGGTCAAATAAGTTGTCCTTTACGCTTCCTCAAACTTTACACACCCTCTAATTTGTTTTAGGTTTAAGTTTAGGTTAACCTGAGTTAACCTAACCTGAAAAAAGTAGATCGTACAAGAAAATCAGACTTGTTTACAAAGTTCGACTTAACTGGTAAAAAAGGTGGCTTACTATGGGCGCTACTTTGGGATATATATATAAATAATAGATAGATAGATAGATGAACTGATGGATAGTAATTCTACTTTAGACAACCTAATCCGATTGATGCTTTCTTCCCGAATGTTAAATTAATTTTGTTGGTACAATTGCTGCTGCAGTTTCCAAACTTTGACTAATTTAACCAATAATAAGGGCTCCAAATCCATTTTCTAAAGTTATCGCAGCATAATTTTGGTAACTTGTGGCACCAAAGCATTGAGAAGCTATAGTCTAACTTCCTATATTTTTGCTATGCTTGACAAGATTATATATATATATATATATATATATATGAAAAACTGGTGTTTTGTTTGCTGACGTTTTAAGGGCGGGACGGAGGAGACGGGAGGTTCTGCTTTCTGCCATAAAAATTCTGTTTAAATATAAGTTACATATATAGTTTAATTAGATTATTTGTTAGTTCGTCGCTTATATCTTGAAAGGCCCTAGCTCAAAAATTTGAAAAAAAAATGTTCTTATCGAAAGATTGGGGTTTTTTCGTGTTCTGCACCTTGTCTCAAAAGGGCCGAGCTCTCCTCCAATCAGAAAGCTTCGTGCACCTTGTAGAATCAAGCACAAGTGGGACGACCTTCAAAGCAACAAAGCAGTTTTCCTTGTTTTCTGAACAATTGACTTTTTGCGAGCTAGGGCCTTTCAAGATATAAGCATCGATTTATTTGTTATAAATCCAAAATAATAATTTGTTTGTACAGTATAATCGCAATAATATTTCAGCATCTTTTATATTTTAAAAAGATATATATATATATATATATATATATATATATATATATATATATATATATATATATATATATATATATATAAAGTGTAACTGAGACTACAATTTTTGAAGTTTCAGAGCTTCGCAAATTGCATACTATCTTTCTGTCATAGTAGTAAGAATAGGCAGTTTTAAGAGAAAAGTCTAAGCAACTTTATTATTACTATTTTTGTTAACCCTCTTCACTACGAACAGAGAAACTACGATGAGTAGACTGGGGCGGCGGACGGGGAAAGAAAACAGGGATAGAAAATGTACTTGTACACGTTCCTGGCTCACGGCGCGGCGGCTTCGTAGCGAAGAGGTTAATAACGAGTACATATCCTTAAACTATTAAAAAAAACACCTACAATTCCTTCCATTTCCTATTTCCATCCATTTCTAAGAAGAAAATGACCCACAATGTTTCAACCAACAAAACAAAGGGGGGAGGGGGTTATGCAACAAGGGGTTAGCCCCCAAGTTGCATAAAGGGGGTGAGGGGGTTTTGGGGGGAGGGAGAATGACCTCCCCCCAAAGGGGTAACCCTAACGTGCCCTCGCCGTAGGCGAGTTTGCGAAGCACAAGCCCTGCCCGTAGGGCAGGGAGCCGAAGGCTCTGCTTGTATATCTATAAATAAAAAACTTTGCGTGTTTTGAACGAGTAACATATCTCTTTCGCTCATTCGCCTGTTATGATTGGCTGTCTCGCGTAAAGTGGGTAGAGCTAATGTCTCTCGCTGAGTCGCCCGTTAGGGTTGGATCTATCAAGATGAGCGGCGTTAAATTGTTTACAAATCCAGCGGAAAGAATGAAATATTAGACATTTTTGGTTTTATGTGAAAAGTAAAGGTTATGAACGAAATTCCCTGAGTAAAAGTTTATTATCGTCATTAAAGAAAGAATATGCACCTTCGTACGCCAGGTATCTAAGAGACAAGTCCATGACTCACATAAAGTGGGTGGAGCTAAGAGTAAGAACGACTACGACCGGCAGTAGATCACGAAGTGATCACAAGCCCTACCCATAGGGTAGGGAGCCGGAGGCGCGGCTTGTAATAAGAAAAAAAAACTTTATTAGTTCAACTGCGTTTTTAATATTAATTTTTTCGCTATACGAGCACCTTATTTGAACTGTTTCAGCAGATTTGTAAACATATGATAATAAAAACCCACTCTAATAGACAGAATGAAGATAGTTTTAATTTGTGCGAATGTACTTATAAGCAGTGGTGTAGTGCTAAATAAAGAAGTGAGGGAACGCATTTTGAAAGTGTTACTCAGATGCGGGGGGAACAATGGCGAGCGCGGCGAGCCCATACAGTTGGGGGTCCAGGGGCACTGTAAGCCCCCCGGGAAATCTTTTGAAATCTGACCAATTTCAGGGATATTTTGAGGTCATATGCACTGGATATTAGGATATATTCCAAGGTTGAAGATGCAGTATTTCCAGTGTCATTAGATATACGACATCCAGTACGATCAATAAAAATAGCTAACAACTGGAATGATTAACTAAAAAAAAGTTAACAACTGGTACGCCGTGGTGACTGTTTCACCAGATCTTTATAGGCTAGCATTGCCTCAGTCGAAGCTAAAAGAAATGAAGCAGTTAATGATTCTTTCTCATACTTCTTCTAGGGGTGGGAATTAAAATTTCATGACGTTAGATATTTGTAAGTTTGGATTTATTTGAAATAGTGAGGGAACGCCGTTCCGTCTACCAAAAAAAGTAAGGGAACGCCGTTCCCACAGCACTACACCACTGCTTATAAGCGGGACCCTTATAAGTGGGATTTAACCTAGGTGCGAATTTCTTAATGGTCTCTGGATTGTTTACTTCTCGCCCTTTTCATTCGTTTTTTCGGTTTATAGTTTCTGTATAATAAACAACAATGTAATAATCAATGTAATAATAAATTTATAATTTCTGTAATAAATAATAATGCAATTTAAATGTAATAAACTTAATAATAAATGTAATAATTATGTAAAAAAAATAATAGAATCTGTATGTATAGACCAAGAAGATAGTTTTAAATTTGTGCGAATGTACTTATAAGCGGGTCCCTTTAATAAAAATGCCATTCCAGTGTCGGGAGAACGGGATCTAACCTAGGTGCGAATTTCTTAATGGTCACGACTGTTTTCCCTCTTGTTTTTGGTTCATTCGTTTTTCTGTATCCACCCGAAGAGGATGCCAGTGGGCATCGAAACTGTTGTGGAAATAAACTCTCTATTTGAGTGGGTTTTTATCATCATATTTTGACTTTCACCTAGAAAAAAGTGGTTTTTTGCATTTAGATTTGTAAACATTATGCAATATGCATACCGTATGTCATAACCTCCGGGTAGCGGAACGAAGTCGATCTGCACAATGTCGACATTGGTGATACTAAAAAGTTAGTTTAAATTAGCTCAGGTTAGGTTACATTATGCCGGTTAATTAGGTCAGGTTAGGTTGCATGATGCCCGGTTAAGTTACGTTAGATTAGGTTGGTAATTTTCACTGAAAATCTGAAATGTAGTTTGAAATATGAAGTCCATATATTTGCATAAGGTCGAACGTCAACATTAGGAAATTCGATTTTGTTCATGTAACACACACCATCGATTCTGGACTGAGACGGATTTTTTCTTTTCCGTTTAGAGGACTTTCCCCCCTTCTAAGTTCTCTCCTTTTGAGTTTGGGGTATGTCCTACTCGATTCTGGAGTGAGACCGTTTCCTTTTCTCTTTCCCTTAAAGTTGGGGGATTTCTTCCTGTTTTTGATTTTACAGGCTTTTCTCTTTTTTCGACATCAAAGTTTTGATCTCTTCTGTTTATTTACCTTTGTCGGCTTTTCAAAGTGCCTGCCAAATTTCCGATGCCGCTTACAAATAATTTTTATGTTCCTATTTTTTGTAATTATTTATTCTTTTGCTCCCCTTTCGAATAAAATAAGCAAAGGAGCTCTTTTTCTTTACAAATGCTGCTTTACTCGTTGTTTTGAAGTGGAAAAGTCTGTGTTTTGATTGTGGTTATGATGATCTCAGGAATGAGTTCATCTGGTATAAAATTATTTTGGGCATTAAGGGACAACAATGCGAGAAACTATTGAGTGTGACAGATTTAAACCTGGATAGGACAATGGACTCGATGAAAAGATCAGAAATACAGGATAAATTCCTCCTAAGAAAGAGCAAACAAGTACGATACTACAACAAGGTATTCTAAAACCAACATTGTTGTTGCAATGGTATATGAAATTTCCTACCGTTCGAGAAAATGGATGCTAATATCAAGTATTACCTGTAATTGGAATAAGTACGACTGTACGAAAGATATTGGACGTTTAGATACATTTCGAAAAATTATGAAAAATGTTACATCCCATACCACTGAGATGGATGAAAGAATAAGTAGGAGGAATCATAGTCAAAATAGTGTATAGCTAATGTATAGTCTAACATATAATACATAAAATTCAGTGTAGCCTAACTTAATGACCTGTGTACAAGATGGCTGATATGTTTCTTTATTTTTTTATTACCGTGCGTTATCAAACAGTCTTAGTAGGTATTTTTCAGTAATATATTTTTTCATGTTATTATGTAATAATTTTCAATAATAAAAACCTAAAATAAAGTGATTTACAATTTCCATATTGTTAGATGAATATTCATACGGCAGTACTTGAGAAATGACCAATGAAAGCGACTGGGGGTTTGTTTACAAGCCACTAAAGCCTGTAGTCACGCCTTGATATACTGTACTCTATGTTGAATTGAAAGTATGATAATTTAATTAGTTATATATTGTTAATGCATTATAAGTAATAATTTTTTGTGCTGCCAAACTTTGTAATAATAAAATTCTTAATTGGCATCTCAGCCGTGACGTTGACTTGGTGGGGGTTGCAAAAATTTGAGGGTGAATGGGGAAATAATTTGACTTAAGATTTTCATTGCTGCGTTCATTTCTGTAGTTTTTTTTGACCGAATAATTGACCCTCCCAATTACTGAGGGTTCATTTATTTGGCCAATAAAACTATAGAAAAGAGAGCAACAATGAAAATCTTAAGTTTCACATCCGAACCCACTGTATCAAGATTTGTGAAGCTTAAGATTTTCGTGGTTGCGTTCTTTTCTATAGTTTTATTGACCGAATAATTGACTTCCCAGCAACGCTGGTGTAGATAAAGTGGGCCGGTAGGGCTAGTATTAACTGAAGTTGGGCATAACCCCGATAGTATATCTAATATTTTCAGCAGTTAGGAGCAATCATAGACAGGAAAGTATGCCATACTGAAAATCCCAACCGTACCATGATAGGCTATATTTAAGTACTTATTGATATGTAATTAATGTCTAGTGAAATTAAATGTACGTACTTATAATATGCATGAGTAATTACTGTACTTAACATTTTATTACTGACAAAGTACCTACAGTACCCCCCCCCCCCCCCCCTCCCGATTTATCCCCCCCCATTTGCGCGGTTTCAGATTAACGCGGTCCAAAAAATAATCAATTTTTTTTAGAAATAAATAAATAAAAAAAAGCACTGGTGGTTAAGAAGCCAACTCCAAGAGACACTAATGGTGAGTGTTATTTTTTTTATTACATCTTATTACTAATTAAAATTTTTTTTTACAGATGAATGTATGTATTTATTTATTTAATTAATTAATTAATTTTTTTTTTGCAGATTATTATTATTATTATTGTATTTTATTTTATTTTATTTTACTTAATTTTTGGGATGTTTTGGGGTTGGGGGGCGGGGGGCGTACTTAGCACATATGTTATAGTTCCCCCAATTTACGCGGAAGGTTCAGGAACGCATCTATCGCGTAAATCGGGGGATTACTGTATTTTTTAGTAGTACGAGACAATTAGGGTGTCAGAGAAATAATAGTACAAAACTAATTGGTCATGTTTACCTATCTGATATATATATATATATATAAAGAACGACGCTTGTGTAGAAGAGCGTTCCGCACAAGATGAGGAGGGAGAACGAACAAATGAAAACGCTCTTTTACACAAGCGTCGTTCTTTACATTAATTATACTGTGTGTTGTTTGCAGTTAAAAAAAAATATATATATATAATAATGTGCTTGTTTACACTTCCAAACCGTCCAAGTTTAGAACTCTTCCACATGATAACTGTCATTCAACGCTCGAACTCCATTGGAGCATTGGCAAGATGCTCTTGTAGAATAGATCCAGTAACGTCTCCGATTCTTTGACGGAGTTCTGCGAGATCCCTAGGTTTGTCACGATACACGAGTGTTTTAATACAGCACTATAGATAAAAATTCAAAGGGATTAAGTCGGGTGATTGAAGTTGCCATGCTATCGGTCTTCAACGACCTATCTGGCGCTCAAACCCATCAACATGAACGGGATTCACCAAAAGTTAACGTTCGGTGTGCCGCGCCGCTAAACTACGTAATCGGTTAATTTTTCTTGAACGATCGTACTCTGAGTGGAGCGAACCAGTTCAATATGCTACAGACATCTTAATTCCCCAACAAAGGCCATTGGAGTCGACACGAGGATTATATTCTTTCAACAAGATTGGGCGCCTCCTCACTATGTCGTTACTATTCGCAACTTTTCCTCAGTGCTGGATAGACTATGGTGGACCGATAGCATAACCATCTCGATCACCCAACATTATCCCTTTGAAATTTTATATATGCGGATACTTTAAGAAACTTGTTTATTGTTGCAGAAGCAGGAATCTGACAGAACTACGTCAAAGAATCATAAATATTATTGGAGCCATTCCACAAGAGCACATTGCTAATGCTTTAACGGAGTTGCAGTGTTGAAATATTCAGTGTAGTGACTGATGATGATCATCTTATGGAAGTGTTCTAAAGCGATACATTTTGGAAAGTGAAACAACGATATACATACATTCATTAACAAGAGAAATAGGACCAATTAAATTATTTTTACACAATTATATCTCAGACACCCTTGGCCTGCATATTCAGAAATAATTAATGTAGTCGAAAGATATTACAAATTTTTTATTATTTGATCACTTTTAGGTGAAAATGTATAATTTGATCACTTTTGGTGATCATTTTAGGTAATTTTTTTATTATTATTTGATTACTTTTTAGGCGTAGGGATGTAGCGACCCCATCATCTGCCGAAAGGTGTGCAGCTAGGTCCGCATCTCCTGCAATACAAGAGGGGACGGATTGGGCTGGGGACCCATTCTTCCCTCTTTCTCCAAACAAAGGGTAACAATAATAGCCTCGGACTTGGGTGTTATATATAAACTTGGACTGTTTGGAAATGTAAACAACCATATATATATATATATATATACAGGGTGGGCCGTAAGTTTCCATACATAGGAAAATTTAAACGTTTGTTTTTATGTTTCAGATACCCTAAGAATATGCGTTTGTAAGATCTTGTTTACTGATGAAGCAAATTTTTACGTCAATGGAGAGGTTAATCGGCAAAACATACGTTATTGGAGTAATGCTAACCCTAACTGGCTGAGTCCGACGAAGATGCAAGGTGCCGGTAAAGTGATGGTGTGGGCCGGGATATGGGGTGACAGAATTATTGGACCAATTTTTGTCAGTGGAAATCTTAATGCCGAAAGGTATCTTAACATGTTGCAAGAAGAGATTTTCCCATCCCTGCTAAACGAGGAAGGTAACTTCCCAGTTTACTTCCAGCAAGATGGAGCTCCACCTCATTATGGTCTTCACGTGCGTCGGTATTTGGATCAGCAGCAGTTTCCGGATGCTTGGATTGGTCGGCGTGGTCCTGTGGAGTGGCCTCCCAGATCCCCAGATCTCACCCCCCTTGATTTCTATCTTTGGGGGCACTTGAAGGCCATGGTGTATCAGGAAAAGATACGAGACATAAATCATCTAAAGGAACGTATCACCAACGCCATTACAAGCATAACGTCAACTGTGCTAATGCGTGTTCATCAACAGTGGGGAACACGTATTGAAATGTGTTTTCAAAACAATGGCAACCATGTAGAGCATATTATATAAATAAAAATGGTTGTCCATAAAAAAATGTTTATTTTTCCTATGTATGGAAACTTACGGCCCACCCTGTATATATATATATATTATATATATATATATATATATATATATATATATATATATATATGAAAACTGATGATTAGTAAAAAAATAACCAATTATTTTGGCACCATTATTTTTTGGATACCCTGTGTATTCAACAGTAAGAGTTATTTTTATATTTTAAATAAAATTACTTTTGAATAACATGTATAAAACCTGTTTTTTAAAGGGTCGATGTTTTCTTGTAAAAGAAAATAATGTTTGAATAACAAAAAAAAAAAAACGTATCACCTGTGATGATGAACTATTTTCATTTAATAGTAATAGGAAACTATTTTCATCTATTTATAAAAGTAAAAATAGCAAACTCTTTTTCATGTAACATCAACTGTAAATTATTTTAATTTGATATTAAGTCCTAATCTGCTTTGGTTTTACTTTATCTTTCATTTTGGCGAGTCGACTGATTTGATTTAAAAGCAAAAGAAATTTATGTAATTTATTTACAACTGCTTTGAAAATTCAAAATTTGGTTCACTTTAAATTATTGGAATAATGTCTGAACAAAATGAAATTGAAATCTTGAACTAATTTTGTTGTCAAAGAATTTTCTTTTAAGAAATTTATGTACGTTACAGCCAGTGTATGTGATGCCAGTCGTTCCAGCGCAAAAACGCTTGGACGTTTTCCAGTTTATGTACCGTTTTCTACAGTACATTACATACAGCATAGTAAACATTTTTAGATTTAAATTGAAAGTTATAATGTGGGTTAGGTTAGGTTAGGTTAGGTTAGGTTAGGTTATCAAGAACTCATTTTTGATCTGAAAAGAAGCAAAAATAAATTACATGAAAAACGGTACACAAACTGGAAAAGGTCCAAAAGTTTGTTAATCTGTGAAACAAGTCATTTCGCGTAATTAAGCATTACTAATTTAACCCAACTTTGTTGGTTAGGTTATGTTGGTAAAAAGGTAAAAAAAAGTAGCATTTAGGAAGCTCATTTCTCCACGACGTGTGTGTGTGTGTGTGTGTGTGTGCGCGCGTGCGCGCGCGCGACCCAAAGGTCACCTTTAGCTCGAACAACAACGGTAAGCAGTCAACTCAACCAAACCCAGGAGCCAGCAGGCGAGGGCGAACCAGACAGAGCCTAACCGCTCAAAATCTGCCACCGTAACCACTGAGCTACTGGGTGCCCAGGTTAGGTTAGTACTTGCGATGAGTACAGTATATATTATTAAAAGTTTACAGTTAGTTGTAAATAATTTGTGATAGGTAACCTTAAAATTCATAATGCAATTATAGAACTTTGAAAACCAGTGAGAAATTCAATTTTCTCAATGTTTTCGTTGTTCATATACTTTTCCGAGTTGAAACGAACAAATCCAATTCTTCTAGTTACTTGAGTTTTGAGTATTGTTTATAGCAGTTGTTCTTAAACCCTGGGTCGCCAAGCCATTTTGATTGGGTCATTAAGTTGTCATTTATCATTTATTTATGTTATCCCTAATCATTTTATAATTAATTATTTATTTAATTATTTATTACGAGTGAACTATTTGAAGGCATGGATCACCGAGCTAGTCCCGCGACCAGAATTTGGGTCGCAGCCTAAAAAAGGTGGAGAACCACTGGTTTATATGATAAATGGAGCATTTATGATATCTTTGTATAAAGGATGATAGTTCCTCGTTTATTTATTTGTTTCATAATCAAATCTTCAGCTCCCCGTCAGAACAGCGAAATTATTGACGTTGGATATGTTTAGTAATTGAATGGATGACCGTCTTCTACGTTCAAATGATGTAGAAACAGCCTGTAGTTCGAATCCCACGTAAAGCTGTGGGTCCCTTTCGATATATGACCGTATATGTTACGGAGGAGGTCAAACAACCCCAAAATACCAAAACGCCCATAAAAAAAAAATCTTTGGCATGGGCGTACGGTTGATGCGGATCTGAAATTTAGTTTCGTTTTCCATTAAAATAAACTAAATTAACGTTTTCTTTTGAAGGTTAAATTATTATTATGTGGGTTCACTTCTTTACTAATTGATTTTAGTCATTACATGGTTGTTAAGGATAAACGTCAGGTTCAATTAGCGATGAACATCTTTTAGTATATAGTTCAGTAATGTAAATGATTAATGATTGTACTGTTGTCCTGATATTATTATTCACAATAGGATGTTTTATAGCGTAATACATCTATTAAAAATTGCCTTTTACTATTCAGGGTTTCGTCGTGGCAATGTCGTGACACTGCTTTCCATCGATCAGTGAAGCTAAGTGATATGGGCTTGACTCGTAGATGGTTGGAGAATCTTCTCCACGTTCAGATTATGAAGCAATCCATGGTTTGGATCCCACGTAAAGCTGTACGTCCCCTCCATCATATGACCTTAGATGATGTGAAGGAAGTTAACCTCATCAACCCACCATTTTTACTCTTTAGTAAAATTCTAGTCGTCGATTGTACCAGATTTTGCTCGAAAATTAATTTTCAAATGTTCAAAGATCTAACTAGAGATCCCAATATTCTAGATTTAGTTGTAAGTACAGGCCTAGATTTAATTGATAATACTAGCTAAAGTGGGCCCTACCGGCCCATTTAGCTAGACCTGCGGTGTTGGGGCCTTCGGCCTCGGTATTTGGGGTGCTTGTGGCCCCAGAATTACTCGCGAGTCAATTATTCGGTCAATTAAACTATAGAAAAGAACGCAGCCACAAAAATATTAAGCTTCACAAATCTTGATACAATGAGTGCTAATGTGAAGCTCAAGATTTTCATTGCTGCGTTCTTTTCAAGCTAAAGTGGGCCCTACGGGCCCATTTAGCTAGACCTGTGGTGCTAGGGCCTTCGGCCCACTGGGGGGAGTCAGTTGTTAAGCTTCACAAAAGTTCCTCGTGAACTTAAAGTAAATATTAAGCTTTCACTGCCTTAATCTATACTATAATAAGAGAGCTGTCCGTCTGTCCGTCACACTTTCAGAAATTGTTAGAAAAAATTGTATTGCGGGCGGCAATGTGAAGCTCAAGATTTTCATGACTGTGTTCTTTTCTGTAGTTTAGCAATGGCGGAAGGGTGGGGGTAATGGGGGATGGGTGGGGTAATGGGGGAGGGGGTTAGCCCCCAAGTTGTATGAATGGGGGTGAGGAGGTTTTGGGAGATACCAGATTCAGAAATGTTGACACAATGTGAAGCTCAAAATTTTCACGACTGGGTTCTTTTTTTGTAGTTTAGCCTGTCTAACCGTCAGCGAAGCGGCGGGAACTGTACTACACCTTTTCACTCTCAAATTAAAACAACTGAATTTCAAATTAAAAGAAATGAATTTCAAATTAAAAGAAATGAATTTCAAATTAAAAGAAATGAATCTCAAATTAAAAGAAATGAATCTCAAATTAAAACAACTGAATTTCAAATTAAAACAACTGAAGTTTAAATTAAAGCAAGTGAAATACAATTTAAAATATATGAAAGTCAATTTAAAACAGAGATTGTGTAAAATCTGAATGTGCATCGAAAGCTTTTATTTTATAGCTGGTGGGAGTACTTGGCATCTGAAACACGTTGGCAACATTCACAAGTCCCTAGCAACCGTTGCTATCCATGACTCGACTCTCTCAGTTACCAAGGACGTCCTCTCTGACCCGGCCAGCTCTCACTCGCTCTCACAGCTGTGTATTTCAAGGTTATTAAAAGAACTGAGTTACGCTTTACTGTGATAATTTGGATTATTTTTACAATATAAATTTCTACAGGGTGATCCAAAAGTCTCTCCGCAGTAAGAAACAGCCTAATAGCCTACGCTTTGATAGATGTAGCCTAAACAAAAGGCCTAATAGCCTAGCTCCCATTATTCAATCATGGACGTGAAATAACTGTGGAGAGACTTTTGGATCACCCTGTAGAAATTTATATTGTAAAATAATCCAAATCATCACAGTAAAGCGTAACTCAGTTCTTTAATAACCTTGAAATACACAGTTGTGAGAGCGAGTGAGAGCTGGCCGGGTCAGAGAGGACGTCCTTGGTAACTGAGAGAGTCGAGTCATGGATAGCAACGGTTGCTAGGGACTTGTGAATGTTGCCAACGTGTTTCAGATGCCAAGTACTCCCACCAGCTATAAAATAAAGCTTTCGATGCACATTCAGATTTTACACAATCTCTGTTTTAAATTGACTTTCATATATTTTAAATTGTATTTCACTTGCTTTAATTTAAACTTCAATTGTTTTAATTTGAAATTCAGTTGTTTTAATTTGAAATTCAGTTGTTTTAATTTGAGAGTGAAAAGGTGTAGTCTATATTATAATAAGAGAGCTGTCCGTCTGTCTGTCTGTCCGTCTGTCCGTCACACTTTCAGAAATTGTGAGAAAAAATTGTGAGAAAAAAATTCAGAAATTGTATTACGGGCGGAAATGTGAAGCTCAAGATTTTCATGACTGTTCTTTTCTGTAGTTTAGCAATGGGGGAAGGGTGAGGGTGGGGGAAGGGTGGGGGTGGGGGTAATGGGGGAGGGGGTTAGCCCCCAAGTTGTATGAATGGGGGTGAGGAGGTTTTGGGAGATACCAGATTCAGAAATGTTGACACAATGTGAAGCTCAAAATTTTCATGACTGTGTTCTTTTCTGTAGTTAAACAACGGGGGAAGGGTGGGGGTTGGAGGAAGGGTGGGGGTTGGAGGAAGGGTGGGGGTGGGGGAGGGGGTTAGCCCCCAAGTTGTATGAATGGGGGTGAGGTGGTTTTGGGAGATACCAGATTCAGAAATGTTGACACAATTTGAAGCTCAAAATTTTCACGGCTGGGTTCTTTTTTTGTAGTTTAGCCTGTCTAACCGTCAGCGAAGTGACGGGAACTGTACTAGTAATCTTTAATAATTTCTTTTCAAAATCTTCGATATCAGATTTCAGTTTTTAAAATAACTTTTTTGACAGATTCTGCCTCAATTATATTATAGATTTATAGATAGATCTCTGTAGGAGACTACTTCTCCACAAGTGATCATAGGCAAGTAACACTTGAAATTAAAGTTAATAATAAGGCTAGTTTGGAATATGTTTTGGATTTTAAAAGAACTAAATTTTGTGACATGAAATTGCAACTTTCGACCGATAATTGGGATGAGACTTTATTGCCAGGTGATATTAATAATAGCACATGGAGTTCTTTTTATAATCACTAGTACAGTTCCCGTCACTTCGCTGACGGTTAGACAGGCTAAACTACAAAAAAAGAACCCAGCCGTGAAAATTTTGGGCTTCACATTGTGTCAACATTTTTGAATCTGGTATCTCCCAAAACCTCCTCACCCCCATTCAACTTGAGGGCTAACCCCCCCCCATTACCCCCACCCCTCCCCATTACCACCAATCCCCCATTACCCCCACCCCCACCCTTCCTCCAACCCCCACCCTTCCCCCGTTGTTTAACTACAGAAAAGAACACAGTCATGAAAATTTTGAGCTTCACATTGTGTCAACATTTCTGAATCTGGTATCTCCCAAAACCTCCTCACCCCCATTCATACAACTTGGGGGCTAACCCCCTCCCCCATTACCCCCACCCCCACCCTTCCCCCACCCTCACCCTTCCCCCATTGCTAAACTACAGAAAAGAACAGTCATGAAAATTTTGAGCTTCACATTGCCGCCCGTAATACAATTTCTGAATTTTTTTACAATTTCTGAATTTTTTTCTCACAATTTTTTCTCACAATTTCTGAAAGTGTGACGGACGGACAGACGGACGGACAGCTCTCTTATTATAGTATAGATTTTAAACATTTAGAATCTAGTAATATTCCATTGGGTAAAAAGAGATTGGCGTAGTCTGTTAAACCTAAATATTGGAACGCTGAAATTAAAAATAGTTTAACGTTAGAAAGGAACACGTGTTTCAAATTTAAAGAAACGGATAATTTGTCTGGTGGAAATGCATAAATGTTATTGAAAAGGCCAAGCCAAAACTTAGAGAAATTAAGCGCAGCTATGAGCTGTATATAGTGAACCAAATTAAATCAAATCTGAAGGAATTCTATAATAGCTATATATAGTGAACCAAATTAGGTACTTGTAGGTTATCTCCCCCCCCCCCCCCCCACGATTGATTTGTTATCGTGGCAAATAGCATGAAGTCGCAGTAAATTAATTCTGGCTGAAAAGCAATAATTAAATTGTGCAAAAGATTGGTAATATCTACTGAAATAGATACTGTTAAATATATAATATCGCTCATGTAATAATTATTGATACGATTTATTTTTTAAACTAATTTATGGCCGGATTCTGAAGGATCACCATTATAAAGTTAAGGATCACCTGAAGATCAGTGCCCCAGCCTTTTTTAGTTAGCTTTATAAGGCTAACTAACGAAAATATCACGACCTAACCTAACCAATCATCAAGGGCGTCCAGTTGACCTAACGATTGGTTAGGTTAGGTCGTGATATTTTTGTTAGTTAGCGTTATAAGGCTAACTAAAGAAGGCTGGGGACCCTGATCTTCAGGTGATCCAAAGTTAATGTAAGTTGTATAACAAATCAACAACCAATGTGCATTAAACATTCTAGAACGAAATGCCCGTTTGATTGTTCTGCGTGCTTGCTATTTGCCACGATGACAAATCAAGCGTGGGGGGGGGGGGGGAGAACCTACAAGTACCCCAAATTAAATCAAATCTAAAGAAATTCTATAATAGCTATATATAGTGAACGAAATTAAATTAAATCAAATCTAAAGGAATTCTATAATAGCTATATACAGGGTGTTTCAGGAGGAAAGATCAATACTTCGGGAGGTGATAGTATCGGTCATTGTGAGAAAAAAAGTTCATATGAACATGTCTAATTCTGAATGGTTACGGAGATAAAGCTGTTTGAATCTACAAATACAAAAGCATTGTTAATGGTAATCAAGAAAGAGAAACCAATTACTGTTTCAAACATTTAATGTTTAAACATTGGCATTTTGAATGGTATCAGATATACAGAAATGACAAATTTGTTACAGTTTACAATACGTTTTCGAAAATCCCACCGTCAACCTCAATGCACTTTGCAACTCGTGTGCGAAGATCGCGCGTTGTTCGTCTGAGTTGATCTTGACGTTCCTTTATGCGGGCAGCAGCATCCAAAATGCGCGCAAGCAATTCGTCTCGTGTATCCACCTTTCTTTTTTAAACTTGACTTTTCATCCACCCCCATAAACAGGAATCTAACGGAGAGAGGTCTGGAGACTTTGGTGGCCATTGAATGGGACCACCGCCAGGGGAGGAAGAGCTGCGCGCGCATCAGATTCAAACAGCTCTATCTCCGTAACCATTCAAAATTAGACACATGTTCATATGAACTTTTTTTCTCACAATGACCGATACTATCACCTCCTGAAACACCCTGTACAGTGAACGAAATTAAATCAAATCTAAAGAAATTCTATAATAGCTATATATAGTGCACCAAATTAAATCATATCCGAAGGAATTCTATAATCATGTTCGGAATAAAAAAGTAGCTTCGCAGACCATTGGGCATGGGCGAAAACGGCGAACAAATTTAAGAAGACTTACAAATGAAGGAGGTTTCAAATAAATTCTTCTCTAACGTCTTCACTAACGAAAATATGAACAACATTCCCGTTTCTGTAATTATGCTCAAGTACGATCATTTAAAGCTTCACCATTTTACCATTAGTGAAAGTGAAGTTCTCTCGGTCATTGGTAAAATTAATCCTAATAAAACTCCAGGTCCAGGCAAATTCTACCGAAGGTACTTAAAGAAATGAACTGCACAATACTCTCCCCTCTTACGCATATATATACAGGGTGGCCGTAAGTTTCCATACATAGGAAAAATTAAACGTTTGTTTTTATGTTTCAGATACCCTAAGAATATGCGTTTGACGTAAGATCTTGTTTACTGATGAAGCAAATTTTTACGTCAATGGAGAGGTTAATCGGCAAAACATACGTTATTGGAGTAATGCTAACCCTAACTGGCTGAGTCCGACGAAGATGCAAGGTGCCGGTAAAGTGATGGTGTGGGCCGGGATATGGGGTGACAGAATTATTGGACCAATTTTTGTCAGTGGAAATCTTAATGCCGAAAGGTATCTTAACATGTTGCAAGAAGAGATTTTCCCATCCCTGCTAAACGAGGAAGGTAACTTCCCAGTTTACTTCCAGCAAGATGGAGCTCCACCTCATTATGGTCTTCACGTGCGTCGGTATTTGGATCAGCAGTTTCCGGATGCTTGGATTGGTCGGCGTGGTCCTGTGGAGTGGCCTCCCAGATCCCCAGATCCCCAGATCTCACCCCCCTTGATTTCTATCTTTGGGGGCACTTGAAGGCCATGGTGTATCAGGAAAAGATACGAGACATAAATCATCTAAAGGAACGTATCACCAACGCCATTACAAGCATAACGTCAACTGTGCTAATGCGTGTTCATCAACAGTGGGGAACACGTATTGAAATGTGTTTTCAAAACAATGGCAACCATGTAGAGCATATTATATAAATAAAAATGGTTGTCCATAAAAAATGTTTATTTTTCCTATGTATGGAAACTTACGGCCCACCCTGTATATATATATATATATATATATATATATATATATATATATAATATCCACACACACACACACACACACACACACACACACACTTGCCACGTTGGCAGTATAATAATATTAATTAGATTATTTAGATAAATGATTGCTTGAAACTCGAGGTTGCCATTTCGGTCAGAATAAATAGATATTAATAATGAGATTAATAGAACGCGTTTTAAATGATGAAAGTCATATTAACGTTTCAATTAAAATTGTGCAGTGAATTACGTTATATTGCTTGAATAATTATTATTTAGTAAAAAGAGCGTATGAATTGCTGAGAATGACGTTGATTACAATAGGGCAAAATGCACAATAGTTAATTATTGATTAACGAACTTAAATTCTGTAAATGTAAAAAGCCATGTAATTCTACCACTTTGTACCACTGTCTAACTCAATTGTTTTCATTAGAAATTTTATAGTTAAAGTTGGTTTTCTCTATCTATCTAACACACACACACACACACACACACACACACACACACACACACACCACACACACAGTGGCTATTGAATTTGAATGCGATTGAGTTTGATTGCTTATAGTTAAAATAGTTAAAATGACGAAATATGCCCTACAAAGGGCGTTAAAAGTAGTCTTCACATGGTGGTGATTCGCTTGAGACTGGAGATTTTTCTTCAAGGAAATTTGCAAACATTACGCCAATATTTATAAAAAGGAAATTATCATCCCATTAGTTTGACTTCAGTAGCTGCTGGTAAACTTATGGAGACGATCGTTCTGGACAAAATAGCTAATTACTTAGAAATTAATAATTCAATTTAAGATTTTCAGCACGGCATTTGACGTAATCATTCATGTCTTACTAATTTGCTCGACTTTTTTTATGATATCGCAAAATATATATATATATATATATATATATATTATAATATATATATATATATTAGTGATGTAGGTCACATCCGCATCCGCGGAACATCCGCGCATTTTCTCGCATCCGCGTCCGCATCCGCACTTTGGACTGCGGATGTGGACCGTTGAGATAAAACGTCATTAATAAGCGGAAATTATCAAATTCTATTATATTAATAGAACTAGTTCATTGTGCGCAAAAGTGATGCAAGCGACAAGACGAGAGGCTGTTCTTGTATGAAGTTACTCTCTTGCAACCTACTTAGATCCACGTTACAAAGCTAAGTTATTTTCACCTAGTACATTAGAACGAGTTAAATCATCACTTGGCAAAGCAGTTGAAGAGCTTTAATCTCTTGAATCTGTCGCTTCGCCACCCACCAAAAGAATAAAAGTTTCAGTGACAGAACCAACACCTTCAACAAGCAAATCTATCACAGAATCTGTGTCTCAGTTTCTTGAGTCAAGCAGCAATGACGAGACCTACGCGATGTCAAAAGATGTAGTAAAAATGATCGAGAGCTATCACCAAGAAAAACGCCTGGCTGCATGTGACAATCCTATTAGTTGGTGGAAAAATACGCAGAATATCTATCCATACTTGAGTAAACTTGCAAGGAAACATTTAGCCTGTCCTCCAACAAACGTACCAAGCGAGAGATTATTTAGCAGTGCTGGATTAATATATGATGAAAAGAGAAACAGACTGGCAGCAGAAAAGGCAGAAAAATTAATGTTCCTTAAGCATAACCTTCCTATAATTAAGTTTGAACATTAAACGATGAACATCTTAGTTTACTTTATTTTAATTACTCATTTATAAATATGCCTAATAAAACTTTAAACTTAATATAAATAGTTATCAAGCTAATTAAAGATCTCTTTCTATAAGGGTGGAGGTTGGGGAAAGAGGTCGGTGGGGTGCATTTGAGTTGGGTTCACGTCCCGCATCCTGGTAACACAATTATGGTTTCTAATTGTGGCTGAAACTCAACAAAATATAACGAATTTATTTGCAGACGAATTCACTAATTGATTTCTATATTAGTTAGATGCTTGATATTATTTTATATGTTCAGAGAAAAGTACAGCAATTATTGTACAATTAACCAATTATACTACATTATAGCTACAGCTCTCTCTATATAATAACTTATTATATACGTTAAACACAACATATCTCGAATATATCCTAAAAAATAACGAAAATGTAGACATCCGCATCCGCGGATGTTGAAATCAAACATCCTCATCCGCATCCGCGGATGTGAAAAAAATGACATCCGCTACATCACTAATATATATATATATATATATATTATATATATATATATATATATATATATATATGACGAGAGTAGAACAATGGATGTTATATATTTCAATTTTTAAAAGGTGTTTGATAAGTGTTCATAGGAGATTATTAGCTAAACTTCATTCTTACGGAGTAGATGATATTCTCAAATGGCTTGAAAACTGGCTAAGCGGAGGTAAACAAAGAGTGGTTATGAATGGCAAACGTCTAACTGTAGAAGTTTAACTAACAGCGTGTCCCAGGGTTCAGTATTAGGACCATTTCTTTTCATTATACAGGGTGTCTCAAAAGTCACTATCTATTTCGGTGACATTAGATGTTTTTTTTAAAAATGCTATGCTGGCATAAAGATATGTACTTCTGGTGCAAATTTGTGTATTTAAAAAAAGTTAATTGGTTTATTATCTTGACATGCTTGAACAATTCCTCGAACCTCAACTTCTTACAGATGGCATTCTTGACACAGTAGTTTTTCAGCAGGATGGAGCACCGTGCCATTATGCAATAATTGTACGTGATTATCTTGACAGACGCTTCGCCGGTCGCTGGATTGGTCGTGGAGGAACACAACCATGGGCAGCACGTTCACCCG
Source organism: Bathynomus jamesi (assembly GCA_023014485.1). NCBI lineage: Eukaryota > Metazoa > Arthropoda > Malacostraca > Isopoda > Cirolanidae > Bathynomus > Bathynomus jamesi. The sequence continues at coordinate 69,420 of JAJOZX010012267.1, forward strand.
ATTTAACACCATTAGATTTTTTCGCCTGGGGTTTCATTAAGTCTAAGGTGTACACTGGTAGAAGAATTAGTGATGTAGCCGACTTTGAAATCGTATTACCGATGCAGTTCAGAAAATAACACCTCAAATGCTGGAAAGTGTGTTCCGGGAAACAACTTATCTCTTTGAGCTCTGTAGAGACACTGATGGTCGCCATGTGGAGACAGATAAATAAATAGCACTAATTCTTTGTGGCACTTACTTTGAAATAAATATATTTTTCATGTCTTAAACCAGTTTTTCGTAATTCCCATTATTTTTCAAAATAGATAGTGACTTTTGAGACACCCTGTATATATCAGTGACATTGGTATAGGAATTAACAGTATAATTTCAAAATTTGCGGATGACACCATCTTGGGCGGACAAGCAAAATCAGTGACGGAACGTTTGAACATGCAAGAAGATACTCGTAAGTTACTCGAGTGGGCAGAAATTTGGCACATGAACTTTAAAGTAAAACGTGGCATATCGGTAGAAACAATGTTAACCTTTTTCACTCACTGATGACGTATTTGAATAATTAAATATTCGGCCATACTGTATCGTATCTATAATATTCTAATGTAACCCATCAATCAGTTGCCAGCAGCATCTCACGTACGAGGGTTGTGCTGTGATTGTACTCAAATAATTTCATATCAAATATGGAAGGAATTTATTTAGATAATTTTGAATTGAAGTCCGGACAAACAATGTTAACATTATATAATTCCGTAATAGGCTCCCACCTAGAATACCGCGTTCAGTTTTAGTTCACATATTTCGAAAAGACAGACAGACAGATAGACAGACAGACAGAATGGAGAGAGTGCAGCGACGGGTTGGTAAGATGATTCGCGGGCTGAGAAACAAATCCTATACACCGCCAGTTTAGAAGCAAAATTTATTCTTACTCGTCAAAACGTGGATTTAAGGAGATTTAATTCAGGTATTGAAAATGATTACAAATTTAGATAACGTCGACCCCGAAAAATATTTCAACTGAACAAATACAGAAAGAACTCGCTGTAATGGTCTCAAATTAGTGGGTAAAGATTTTAATTTTAATGAAGCTGAAACATTTTTTCTTCAATCGTACAGTTAATTTGTGGAATGGATTTCCAGCCAACGTAGTTCGAAGTAATTCGGTCGCGTCCTTTAAAAAGAGATTAGATGCTTAACTTGCCTTGAAACTGCAGTTAGAAGCATTTGTTAGCGCATAAAAGTATTATAGAATTTTCATTCGGATTCTTCCCTCTTTGTTTACAAATTTTTATTTCTCTTTAAATTTTCGTCTTTTCTTTCAACCTTTCCTTCTCAGACAGACAGCCTCGAGGAACCAATCGGTTTGTTGCTGTTTGGTGTCCATTGTATTCCTTCATATATATATATATATATATATATATATATATATATAGGGTAGGCAGAAATAAAGATACAAGTTTGACAGTCCATAGTTTTGCGTCGCAGTTTTACATTTGTTATACTTGTTATTTGGCAGGCTGTTTATACCTTTTAATCAAGACGCACGCCTATAGGCTAGGATTAAGTTGATTTTTTACACCATGGGTGAAAGCTCACGTTTTCTACTTCTGAAAGAATCCAGTTGTAAAGTGGTACACCATTTACCAGGATGCAGCTGAAGTTGCTCCTTAATAGCGGAAGCCTAGTGCTTATAGCTTATGCAACACTTACGCCGAACTTCTGTACAAAGTATGATATAATGTTTTTAACCGGAAGTGTCTACAAGGCCCTCAGAGCGGGGTGATCTTGAAGGAAGAGTTTCCTGGTCGATGGATCGGGTGGCGTGGGCCGATTGATTGGCAAGGGAGGTCTCTGGATCCGTCTCTGACTTCCTTTTAATGGGTACTAAATTGACACTACATATGCAACGAAACCTCGAAATATTTCAGCTCTCAAGGATGCTATCGTTACCGCGATGCGGAGCTTGCCAGGGGAATTACGCCAACGAGTTTGCCGATCAGTACCACCAAGAATGCAGTTGTGCAGTGCAAAGGTTTAAGCAATTTTTGTGAAAAGCTTTATTGCTATAAATACCTCATAAAAGCTTTTGTACCACTTTATAATTTAATTTGTTTTCAATAAAAATTTCATAATTAAAGTCAGTTTCTCTCTCTCTCTCTCTCTCATATATATATATATATATATATATTATATATATTATATATATATATATATATTATATATGAGTGTACATTCCTACACTGCTTACAGCGATACAAAGAAGTTTGCCGAAAAGATTTCAAAACACTTCCAAAAATTTCTAATTAGTAATTAGAAAAGTTCTTTTAGTAACAGAGTTTGTGTTTGTTGGAATTATATTACTGAATTTTACTTTATAGGTACATTTGAATATATATAGGCTTGAAATTAAACGAAATAGTCATGGGACGTTTGATAATCATAATTATGCATTGACACACGTGCGTATATATATATATATATATATATATATATATATATATATACATTCAACTGCAAGAACACGCAGTATAAATAACGTAAAGAACGACGCTTGTATAGGAGATATTCCGCGCAAGACGAGAAAGAGAAAACAACAAATGAAAAAATGAAGTACCACCTGGGAATCGAACCCGGGATCTTCCGATTGCCGGTCAGACGCGATAACCACTACACCATGGACTTCACTCTTCCAAATGCCGTAATACCTCTACATACTCGCAGAAACCAATGCCCCAAGGGGGCACCTCCCGCATGCCGTAACATTATATACATTCAACTGCAAAGAACACGCAGTGTTCTTTGCAGTTGAATGTATATAATGTTACGGCATGCGGGAGGTGCCCCCTTGGGGCATTGGTTTCTGCGAGTATGTAGAGGTATTACGGCATTTGGAAGAGTGAAGTCCATGGTGTAGTGGTTATCGCGTCTGACCGGCAATCGGAAGATCCCGGGTTCGATTCCCAGGTGGTACTTCATTTTTTCATTTGTTGTTTTCTCTTTCTCGTCTTGCGCGGAATATCTCCTATACAAGCGTCGTTCTTTACGATATATATATATATATATATATATATATAAAATCGTATATTCTTAGATTAATTTCGTGAAATTGATGGCTGCATATCCCTTTTTGGATCATCAGATTAGCAATAATCATTGGAATCTTTAAAAAAAATCCTAATTTACATTCAGGTTTTGAATGTGGGAAGCAGAGCTGGGCACTTGCGTTTTTTTTTTCGGTACTGCGGTACTACCGTGTTGGTCGGTACCGCGGAAAGTACCGCGGGAAATTTGAATGCGGTAGCGGTACTGCTGTACTTTCAGCGATCCTTTGCGGTACTGCGTTATGCGGTACCGGTTTGGTAGTGCGGTAGTAGTACCGCAGTACCGCAGTACCGCAAAAAAACGCGCAAAAAAACGCAAGTGCCCAGCTCTGGTGGGAAGTTGTCAATATGCATGTAAATTTTTGAAAATAAATGGGTCGGTGTAGGTTTATTTTAAAAACTTATTTTAGATTTTCGGGTCACGGGGGACGAAATATATAAACCTTAGTTTTGCTTCCGCCCTAATTATTCATTCTGACGAAGGTCAAGCTTGTTGCTCCACTTTAGACCTACAGCTTAACGTGGAACCCGAACCACGACACACCACGGGTGGTCAGAAATTGCAAAGTCCTCGCCCGGATTCGATTTCACGACCTCCCGATCAGCAACCCAGCGTCCTAACCACTAGGCTACCTAGGGTGCCCATTTATTTACCAACCAATTTTTATTGTGTGGAAGGATGAACAGCTGGGTTAGCTGCGCGGCGCCTTCCGTCACCAGGAATTGAACCCGGGGTCGGTGGTTCGCAGTCAGCGATGCTAACTACTACACCACCGAAGCATATATATATATATATATATATATATATATATATATACAGTATATGTGTGTGTTTCTACTTGGCCCATGGGAGAGTAGAGCTATCCCTGTCCTAGCCTCTCCACCGGGGACGTACTTGCTTCTGCAGTAGCAGCTTATAACGAAGAAGCTCTGCCAGAAAAGAGACGCCCCTAAGTAGTCTGCTCTTTAAAAGCCGAACTGAAGTTTACAAGGCATAAATAATTTCCCAACCACACATACTTATTCTGAGAGTTTCCTCCCAACTTAGTGCGTGCATAATTTGAACATAAGTATAAGTATAAGTGTTTGGGATGGGTCTACTTTCGCTTCGGTCAGGTAGGAACACACGGATTGCGACGGTTGCTTGCAGCTTCCAAGCATTTTCTAGTCTGCGTTTATTGCAGTTTTCCGTTATATATAGTGATGTAAAATTCTCAGGAATAATCTTTTAGAGAATATTCTTGAAAAAATTCCTAAGAATATTCCCATGTAAGTGAAATTTCAAGAATTTTCTCCCAAAACAAATAAGGAAAATCAAATTTAATTTTAATTTGTAAAGTGGTCAGAAGCGTAGCAGTAACTATTACATGATATATACTGACTGTTAGACTACAGTTCTGAAGCACAAGAAAATTAATTTTTAACTTTTTATTTCCTAATGTAAAATAGTGTAGTTGAAAATGGTATTTAGCAAATACTAAATATGATTCACATTAGGGGTCACCTGAAGAATAGAGCCCCCATGTATTCTTATTTTTTGCTTTACAGTACCAAATATATAAATTATTAAATTGAATGCCCGGTTAGGTCAACTGTGCGCCCTTGACGATTGGCTAGGTTAACCCTTTAACGACGGATGGTACCTTAAGGTCCACCAGAAATAATAATATAAATTGTACTACAATGCTTTTTCTATAAATGTTTCTACATGTTTATATATAGATGTCATTTAGTTGTCGAGAAAGGAACCCAAAATGTGTATCATTTCAGTGACTAGTTACTAAAATATTTAGTTTTAAATAACAACAAACCTATACGTTCTGGTAACAAGAGTGACCGCATATGCTGCGGGCTCGTCCTTAAAGGGTTAAGTCGTAGTATTTTCGTTAATTTTAACGAAAATATCACACTGGGGGCTTTAGTCTTCAGGTGATCCCACATTAGTTACATTCATACAATATTAATATACAATTACAGTATGGACAGTCTTATGAGTAAAATAATACACGCACTGGTAGTAAACTGGTTTAGGTAGTTTTTGTAAGCTAACAAAAATACAGATAAAAAAAACGTATCTGGTAGTTCTTGATCACATTATAAACACTTTCAAATACCAAGAATTATTTAGGTCTGCGATTTTCTACACTTCAAACCTAAACTAAGCTACCTAATCAGAATCTAAAAATTCACTGTCTGACTCCAAGTTCACCTCTAATATTTCTCGTTTCTGTTCATCTTCATCTTCTCTATTTCAGTGCAATTATGCATTGATGTTTTGGATAATGCATTTTTTATATTATTGATGATTATTTCGGTAGTGGCGGGTAATATACAATTATATTAATATAATATGTATATGCATTGTATATGTATCATTTAATATATATATATATATATATATATATATATATATATATATATATATATATTATTGAAAACTGAGCCCCCAGTTGAGTTGATTTTTCGGTATGCAAACTTCTATAAGGTTGTATTTCACGTATATGATATTGACGAAAGAATTTTTTTTTTTTTGAGGTTCTCATCCGATCTCCTAAAAGTAAACAAAACAATGGCTACCACGTAAATAGTATTTTATTTGGAATGTTAGTTGTATACATTTGCTGCTTTGCAACATATTTTTTTTATTATTATTTTGTTAAATTCTCAATTTTCCCACAGGAATAATCTATCAGAGAATATTCTGAGAATATTCTCATTTTCCGAGCATATTCTCACCTCACACCACTAGTTATATACAGGGTGTACATAAAGTCAGGATCTATTTTTGTGAAGCACTTGGAAATTATATGGAATTCAATCATAAAATGATAAAGTGGTAACATTTATTAAATAATTAAGAGTAGGATTCGACGTGACGCCCATCAGTATCCCTGCACAGCTCAAATCGTTCCGCAGCATTTCTAAACACATTCTGGAGCATTTGCGGGGTTATGTTATCTGCAGCAGTTCGTATACTTGTACGTAAGTTTTCAAGACTCGTAATCTTCGTCTGATAGACGTGCGATTTGATAAAGCCCCATGCAAAGAAATCGAAAGGGGTTAAATCTGGTGATCTCGCTGGCCAAGGTCTGTTGCTTCCGCGTCCGATCCAGCGATTTGGAAAACGTCCATTTAGATAATCCTGAACAATTTTGGCATAGTGACAAGGAGCACCATCATGTTGATAGACGACGGGGATAGGATTGTTAGTACCGTCGTCTATCAACATGATGGTGCTCCTTGTCACTATGCCAAAATTGTTCAGGATTATCTAAATGGACGTTTTCCAAATCGCTGGATCGGACGCGGAAGCAACAGACCTTGTGTCGCGAGATGACCAGATTTAACCCTTTAGATTTCTTTGCATGGGGCTTTATCGAGTCGCACGTCTATCAGACGAAGATTACGAGTCTTGAAAACTTACGTACACGTATACGAACTGCTGCAGATAACATAACCCCGCAAATGCTCTAGAATGTGTTTAGAAATGCTGCGGAACGATTTGAGCTGCGGAGGGATACTGATGGGCGTCACGTCGAATCCTACTCTTAATTATTTAATAAATGTTACCACTTTATCATTTTATGATTGAATTCCATATAATTTCCAAGTGCTTCACAAAAATAGATCCTGACTTTATGTACACCCTGTATATATATTAGTGATGTAGCGGATGTCATTTTTTTCACATCCGCGGATGCGGATGAGGATGTTTGATTTCAACATCCGCGGATGCGGATGCGGATGTCTACATTTTCGTTATTTTTTAGGATATATTCGAGATTTGTTGTGTTTAACGTATATAATAAGTTATTATATAGAGAGAGCTGTAGCTATAATGTAGTATAATTGATTAATTGTACAATAATTGCTGTACTTTTCCCTGAACATATAAAATAATAGCAAGCATCTAACTAATATAGAAATCAATTAGTGAATTCGTCTGCAAATAAATTCGTTATATTTTGTTGAGTTTCAGCCACAATTAGAAACCATAATTGTGTTACCCGACCTCTTTCCCCAACCTCCACCCTTATAGAAAGAGATCTTTAATTAGCTTGATAACTATTTATATTAAGTTTAAAGTTTTATTAGGCATATTTACAAATGAGTAATTAAAATAAAGTAAACTAAGATGTTCATCGTTTAACATTCAAACTTAATTATAGGAAGGTTATGCTTAAGGAACATAAATTTTTCTGCCTTTTCTGCTGCCAGTCTGTTTCTCTTTTCATCATATATTAATCCAGCACTGCTAAATAATCTCTCGCTTGGTACGCTTGTTGGAGGACATGCTAAATGTTTCCTTGCAAGTTTACTCAAGTATGGATAGATATTCTGCGTATTTTTCCACCAACTAATAGGATTGTCACATGCAGCCAGGCGTTTTTCTTGGTGATAGCTCTCGATCATTTTTACTACATCTTTTGACATCGCGTAGGTCTCGTCATTGCTGCTTGACTCAAGAAACAGAGAGAGAGATTCTGTGATAGATTTGCTTGTTGAAGGTGTTGGTTCTGTCACTGAAACTTTTATTCTTTTGGTGGGTGGCGAAGCGACAGATTCAAGAGATTAAGCTCTTCAACTGCTTTGCCAAGTGATGATTTAACTCGTTCTAATGTACTAGGTGAAAATAACTTAGCTTTGTAACGTGGATCTAAGTAGGTTGCAAGAGAGTAACTTCATACAAGAACAGCCTCTCGTCTTGTCCCTTGCATCACTTTTGCGCACAATGAACTAGTTCTATTATTATAGTAGAATTTGATAATTTCCGCTTATTAATGACGTTTTATCTCAACGGTCCACATCCGCACGACATCCGCAGTCCAAAGTGCGGATGCAGATGCGGATGCGAGAAAATGTGCGGATGTTCCGCGGATGCGGATGTGACCTACATCACTAATATATATACATTTTAAATGCAAACAACACACTGTATAATTAATGTAAAGAACGACGCTTGTATAGAAGAACGTTCCGCACAAGATGAGAAAGAACGAACAAATGAAAAATGAGGTAAACACCCGGGAATCGAACCCGGGATCTTCCGATTGCCGGTCAGATATGCTAACCACTACACCATGGGCCTCGATTAATCAGAAGTCGTAATTCTCCAACATACGAGTGGATCTTGTGCGGAACGTTCTTCTATACAAACGTCGTTCTTTACACACACACATATATATATATATATATACAGTATATATATATATATATATATATATATATATATATATATATATGTATATATATATATATATATATATATATATATATATAAACGTAAAGAACGACGCTTGTATAGGAGAGATTCCGCGCAAGACGAGAGAGAGAGAACGAAACAAATGCGCGGAATATCCTATACAAGCGTCGTTCTTTACGTTATTTATACTGCGTGTTCTTTGCAGTTGAATGTGTGTGTATATATATATATTTATTTATTTGGGGGTGGTCCACAAAATCGAAGTTGTTTATTTTTTGTGCTCAGTGTTTATTTGGTTCCTTTCCCCAAGAAAACTGCATTCCAAGTTTTAGGTCATTATGACTTTGTTTAGGGTATGCACAAGCTGACTAAGAAAAGCTCACATTTGTTTGATACTCTTGTATTAGGAAAATGATACTCAAGTATTACATATCTACAGGTAAATTATTATTTAAGTGATTAATTTACTAATTGGAGGCAAACCAAACACAATGTTGATTGAAACAGGAAAACAACTCTCACGTCCTCACGATTACAAGTTAGCCTTGCTTGCACTAGGAAACTGGCGTCGATGTGTAGCGACCACGTGCAGCAGATACTGTTTGTTCTTCGTTCTTCGTAATGGAAAAGTTATAATCCTGAATTAGCTTCACCCCTCTTTCAGCCACATCATTCATTACCAGCATATCTTGGAGGACTTCCTTGGCCTGGAGGAACTGCGGATCATCCTTCCATTGGGATGGATCTTTAGAGATGAATCTGGAGCCTAGTAGCGTGGTCTGGAAGAAGCGGCTGGTATTCTTGGATGCCACCTTCTTCAGCGTCAGTGACGGAATGTCCTCTTCCGGCACTTTAATTCTCTTCAGTGGATCTTTCTCTCCTTCCCTTACCCTCATCGACTCCAGGATTCCTCTCTTCTCCATATTGGAAACTGCGTCACTGAATAGAGCCAGAGCTACCAACTCCTCGCTCAAATACTACAGATGTCGTTGGAATGCCTTTGTAGCTGCCGTTCCACCTGCTCCATCCACTTTATTCCTGTATTCTTGAATTTTCTTAAGGAAAGAGATGTTGCTCGGGGCTTCAAAGATTATGGGAGCCTTGAACCATGCATGGTCCGTAGACAAGAGCAACAAAGAGGGCCATGGTTGGAATGGACTTCTCTTCCTTAGGGAACACCTTAAGCTGAGGTTGAAACATGAATATTTGGAGACAGTATATTGCCTTTGACATCCAGCGAGCATGGTGTATGGGGCCAGGCTGTCTAAATCGAATTCTTGGGGAGGTGTCCCACCTAGGAAGACCGCTAAGCTCCAGGAGTCGGCGGTAGTCGTCGCGGGGTTACGTACACTCAAGAGCTTTTATGTAGTAGTCGAGAGCTTCTTGTACCCATTCAGGGTTCTCTTTGAAAACTGCACTGATGTGGTCGTCCACCATTCCAGTCTTAAAGTTTGCTTGATTGACCCGCTGCCAATTCTTTTGGAACCGTTGAAATAGGAGAACCTTCGGACCGATGGACGATCCCTGAACTGTCTTGAAGACGTCTCTGAGAACCACCTCCAAGATATGGTGTCTGCAACCAAGGTGGAGTAAATTTCTTCCCAGTCGCTGTTCAATCAGAGTGCGAGCTCCACCAATATGACCCGTATTGCTTGGAGTCGTATCAAAGCTCATGGCGACGACTCGGTCTTCGACCTTCCAATCCTTCAAGGCCTCAACCACGGCGTCTGCTTGCGCCATTCCTGTTCCACATGCGAGCTTCGGAACACCCAGGAGTTGGATGTTCTCCTCCGACGATGACGAAACATCCTTCCCAGAGATCAGTAATGGGAGACTATCGACGTAGTCATTTTCTGTGAGGAATGGAAGGAGTTTCCCGTCCCAGTGAACAACAATTCCAGTATTGGCGCCAGAAGATGCGACAGCTTGTTTCACAGATGATGTGGTCACTGCGATGTCGCATACGGGTTCTCCTGAATGTGGAGCGACTGATGGCCAGTTCATCAATGTTCCCTCCAAGGCTTTTTACAGTTGGTGCCATGATGTGAACTGCCTCACGATCGCTGGTGTTGGTTCTATCCAGGGCGGCAGCGAGAACAGGGCACATGAAGTTCTTAGGCCTCGTTTGAGGTGCAAGACGAGGAGCTGCATTTGACGAGCCAGGGACCTGAAAATTCGGATCTATTCCAACTCGAGGCATCTTCGGAAATGAACGAGGGCCTTCATCATCAGAAGAGGTGCTGGTTGACTCCAACTGAACGGTTTCTTGCTCTTCACGCATTTGCTTCTCTGCTACTTCCTTTTGCTCTCTGGCCTTCTTCTTAAGATACTTCTGTTTCGTTTTTTTCTTAGCCAGGGCTTCGTCGACTCGTCCCATGTGAAACTTACGTTCCCTCTCTTGGTTTTTCAAAAAGACTCGATCTTCCTCTATCCGGATCAGTCTTTCCACATCATGATGCTTAATGTTGAAGAGCTTTTCAAGATTGTTTGAGAACTCTTGTTCCTTCTGTATTTGTGGCTTACTTCTGTTGGAACCCTTTTTCAACTTCTCCCAAGTGGACAGGATTCCATTCAGGGTTCGTTTGATATTCCGCTCATCTTGATTAGGGATGCGGACCATTCCCCAGATATCCATGGTTTCCTTCACCACCATATTGATGCACTCGTTTTACGTAGGAGTTGGCTCACTCATTTTCAGATGAAAATAACGTTGGAGAACTTGCCTAAGAGTAGGCAGACGGGACTTAGGAATCACTTCGATGGTGCCGTCAACCAAGTAGATAGTTGTTTTCTTACGCAATGCAGTTGCCGTCATCACAACCTAGAAAGAGAGAAAAAAATTGACATTTTTTACTATGGAAATGTAGAAATACAGCAACTTCAAACTTGTAGACTTTTAAAGTCACACTTTAACATTAAAAAATACACTAATGTACATGAATTTTCAGCAAAAATTATTATTCAACGTAAACTCAAAACATTTTTTTTTTATATAGGCCACGTCAGAGCCGAGCATTACAGGGCATTAAAAATTACAGCCGTGTGAATACCCTAAATATTCATTAATTTAAAAAAAAAATTCACGTGGGCTAGTTTCTCATCTAGTGGGTACGTTTGGGCTATGAGCACACAAAAATTTCGGAGGAAAAAATTTCACCCCCTTTCTATGGACCACCCTAAAATATATATATATATATATATATATATATATATATATATATATATATATATATTAATATATAGCAATTAAACGCGTGAAATTAATAAACGTTATACACTCACTAAAACTATAAAACTTCACACACACACACACACACACACACACACACACACACACACACACACACACACAAACCTTTTGTTAACTGTGTATAAAGACAAAATTGAAAGCATGCAAATGACCTCGGCACCTTCGCATGCCCAAGGGAAATGTTGATGAATACGAATTAAATTACACTGTGATGGAATTAGATGAAACAACACGTATTGGAAATGAGCAAAACCCTCACGATGTTACATCTGGAAATGAGTAGGAGTATTGAGATGGAAAGTAATGTTAATTGGTACCTCCGGAATGAAGTGCGAGAGAAATTAATGGAATTGAACACTAAATAATAGGTATTTTGAGAATATAAACTTGTTTTATGAAGACGAATAAATGGGATTTTGTACGAGTAGTATGTACGCATGTTTACTGACAAATTTTAGTGTGTATGATTGGACAACACACCCGTAATGATACATAAGGACACGAGATATTTTCCTTAACTGTAACTAGTTCACAAATGGGTATGCGTACTCTTAAATAGTGTCCGTTGTATGTACTTTAAAAGTAAGAGTATGGTAGCATAGAAATAAGACGAAATGTACTTTGAATTTTAAAAAAGTATTTAAAGATGATGTACACCCAGAAGAAATATTAAATATTTTGTAAGAAACATTTTTTATTCAGTATGAATAATTATACGTTCAGATTAACTACATATATATATATATAATATATATATGTTTTTACATAAAATCCGAGCGTTATTCCAACAAAACGTTTTACTTATTTTGGAAATAATTTTTTAAAATAAAAAAAAAAAAAAATTTATGAACTATTTTTGGTTCCATTTTTATATCTAATAATTGCATTATTCTAACGTAAAAATTTGTTTATTTTTAATTTTTTAACATAAAAACCTATAACTAAATTTTAAAATAGAACACTTTTATCTTGTAAAATCTACATATTTTTTAAGTAACGAAAATTATTTTTTGTGAAGTTTACGAAATAACTTTTCAGTATCTATTTTATTACAGTACGTACGTATTCTGGTACTAATCACGTATGTTCAGTTTGAAGAGATACGTCTTAATTCCTAATTAAAACAATTTTACTTCACATAAACGTAATATTAATTCTATTTAACTAAAAATTCAAATAGCAATATGCTTTTGTTACTCCGATAATAACAAAACAGTTTTGTTACAGTGAATTAAAAGTGTTGAAAAACAAATTATTTTTCTGAGAGTAGATCGAAAATAGATAAAAAAAAAAGTTACATTTTTTGTGGCAAACACGATTTCTCTGAAATAAGTAATAAATAAAAGGAGAGAGATTAGGGGTTCAAGAAAAACTTTGCAATCTTCTTCTTCTTCTTATTATTATTATTATTTAGGATGACATTGGGATGTCAAAACATTTATGATGAAATTGGTGAAGTTTCTACACAAAATAAGTAATTTTGTTATTGGTTTCACTGAAATCGTAATGTGTTTGTAAAACGGATGAGCTTTATTGTTTGTAATTTGTAAATTTTAAAGTGTATTACAACAGTATCATATGTACAATCGTGGTTAAAATTCCGTGTGCCAAAAATAAGGCGTAGCGCCTTTGTCCGCGAATATACTCGTTTTGAAAGCATGCTTTGTCACGAAAGGGTATATACATTTCTAAATATAACATAAATACAGTTTGTTTTCAAATATATTTCCTTTGTCCTTCTTATACCTAACTTCGTCCACACTTTTGGAAAAATGGAAAACAATTATCTATGTTATTACATCAAAAGATGCGTTCTCTGATCTTTGCTTTCATGATTGTTTTTGACCTATTGTATAAAAGCGTGCAAACAGCATAAGAAAACAATACTTTTTCTGTGATACCTGGTTACAACGGGATTATACTCTCTCTCTCTCTCTCTCTCTCTCGTCTCTCTCTCTCTCTCTCTCTCTCTCTCTCTCTCTCTCTCTCTCAGGGGGTATAAAGGTTATGCACGTTCCTTTTGGGTGTTGTAAACTTTATACTTGGGGTGTGACAGCCCTCCGGTCCCGAGTCGTGGGATTCTAGAGAAATTGGTTGCCAATTTCTTTAGGTTCTCTCTCTTTCGGGAGGGCGGGTGAAGTCTGTTGTACAAACCTGTCCCGTGGGTTACTAGGACCCCTTCCCATCCCTACTCTGTCCTTTTAGCTTAGGTTAATGATGTTCTCCTCTGCAGAAAAAAAACTTTTAGTATTAACTCTCTTTCTCTATTCTTACGATTAGGACCCTACTGCTACCTCATGCGTGGGAAGAGAGGCTTTAGAACCTCTATAAATAACGTAGGTAAATAATTAGAGGGGATATTAGCGGGTAGGATTGTTGACCATTTGGATTCCTACAAGCTACTTGGGGACTCCAACATGGGTTTAGACGGCATAGGTCGTGTCTCACCAACATGCTCGAGTTTTTCCATGTCATGTTGAGTGAGTATGATAAGAGTAGGGCGATTGATTAGAAAGCCTTTGATAGGGTGCCTCACCGCCGGCTAATGGCTAAAGTGCGCGTGCTGGGTGTTGGTGGGGAAGTAGGTAGGTGGATTGAGGACTGGCTGAAGAATGCCACAAAGACAATCCCTTCCATTAGGCATATGGGCTGCAATCGACGCTTCCGTGATGTGGGTTCAAAGATGTCGATTTTAGAAGCATGTTTAGTTTAAATGATAATCCAACTCGCAACAATGGTCGGAAGTTGGATTTGAAACGGTTTAGGACTAGTATGTGTGGGAATTACTTTACGTATAAGATCTGTGACACGTGGAACAGGTTACCTTCAGAAGTTGTGGATCAGTTCAAGAAAAGGTTAGACCAAATCCTGCACTCTATTTAAGTGTGTAGATTAGAGATTGGAGCGCCTAAATCTGTTTAGCTTAGAGACGAGGAGGTTGCGGGGTCAGCTTATTGAAGTCTTCAAGATGCTCAAAGGAATAGACTGAACACACTCATAGTTTAAGATTAAAACCTCAGGAAGCTCTGCAGGAGTTCGCTTGCACGGTGTCTCTGTGAGCAAGGTAAATATAGAGCTATTTATATATTCTCCACTTTCCTGTAAAATTTCCTTGGCTACTTTTCCAGGGTCAAGGTATTTTCTTCAACCTTTTTTCGTACCTGCCTCTGGCAGGGAGGGAGTGGAGGGTGGGGAGAGAGCCTTCTACTTTTCTATCCAGTTTTCTACTACTATTAGGATAGTTGAAACAAAAATAAACTTTCAATAACAGGAACAGTTCCTCGGTGGATCAGTTCAAGAAAAGGTTAGACCAAATCTTGCACACTATTTGAGTGTGTAGAAAATTTTCCCTGGCACCCGTTGCCATTGGTACCTCCTCGGTATGGGCCGCAAGGCCTTTTGAGGTACTTCTTTTCCTTGTAACTCCTTGTAACTCTCTCTCTCTCTCTCTCTCTCTCTCTATATATATATATATATATATATATATATATAAATAATGTATGTGTGTATTAATGGAATGTAATAGAATATAAGCACATGAGGAAAGACAGAGAACCTTTGAGAAACCTTACACTATTTGGCTTCGCGTTCTAGGCTCGATTATTAGGAGCTGTACATAAATTATAAATAACCAGACCAACATTCAAGGTCTAGGACAGTATCGTATTTGTAAACTAAGGTAATTCATAACAACAACAACTATAATAATTGTTGTTTAACCTCCTTCGTAACTGCAAAGGTTATTGATGGTGGAAACCTACATCATCTGAACGCAGAGGACGGTCACCCATCCAACTACTGAACAGACCCAAAGTCGCTTAACCTTCGCCGATCTAAGGGGAAGCTATGTTCTACGTGGCCACAAACGTAGCTCAAATAATTTACAGTTGGAATGCGTTGAAGTTAATACTTTTTTTATAGTATTTAAACGAGATTATTTGATTATGATTCACCATAACGCGGTTTTGTAAACCTTTTTTAGGGGTGCGTGGGGGTGAGGGACGAAATGTTTAGTTAATTCTGACGGATGTACAAAAAGTTGGGACGCGCAGTAGCACTTTGTGATTCCTTTTTATTGCCATAAGTTCTGGAATATGTCTATAAAGCGGAGCGGAGACGTGATAAACGCTCGGACGTTTTTAAGTCGTTGTCTGATCCGACAACTTCGTTAATCTTCTTCGCTATAATCTCCGTTGTCTCTTTATTGGCACTATAAACTAAATTTTGACAAAACTTCTGATACAGACTACATCAGCGATTGGTTATATATATATATATATATATATTATTATTATTATTATTATTATTATTATTATTATTTTGTTATAAGAATTGGTCAATATGGGTATTTGTTGTTAATGTTCAAACAGATTTTGTAACGAATTATCACACACACACACACACACACACACACCACACATATATATATATATATATTTTTTTTTTTAAGTTTGGGAAGAACCGATTTGCCTCTATTTAAAAGGGCATATCTCGGCGGAAAAACAAACAAAAAGTGAGAGCAAAGACAGAGGAAAAAGAAAGGGTGGAGGGGACAGTCGAAGTGGAAAAAGACCAAGGATGACAAGGACTGCAGGGTCGAGCCCCATCATCCTTGGGTGCTAGGGCCGGGAGGGCGCACGTGAAACCTCCAGGAACAAGCACGTACAAACGAGCACAAAGAGCACTCAAGAGCACGAGCTTAGAACCCCTTGCGGGGTTATATATATATATATATATATTTTATATATATATATATATATATATAATATATATATATATATACAGGGCGTCCCCAAAAAATGTATACACACTTTAAATAATTATAAAGGCAGTGTTTATTAAAATACATTTCATTTTCAAAATGTAATAGAATCTACAGACATTATTTAATTGTTTTGTCAACGCCTGTTTTCAAACTGACGTCCGTTCTGGTCCAGGCACTGCTGATAACGCGAAGCAATGGAATCGCAAACATCACGAAACATTTCGTTTGGTATTTGTGTGCATTCTCGTTCAATGGCTGCTCTCAATTCAGCGACTGTTGCAGGTTTTATAGCGTAGACTTTGTCTTTTAAGTATCCCCATAAAAAAAAGTCGTGGTGTGAGGTCTGGTGAACGCGGAGGGTATTCTACGAAACCCCTTCGTCCAATCCACCTGTTTGGCAAGATCTCATCAAGGTAGGATCTAACATCGCGATGGTAGTGTGGGGGTGCCCCATCTTGCTGAAAATAAAACTCCTCATCTTCAAAGTCCTCTCTAATGCTTGGCATGACAGACTGTCGCAGCAAGTTCAAGTAAACGGGACCAGTCACAGTAGCGTCAAAGAAGAGTGGTCCAATTAATCCTCTTGATGATAAGCCGCACCACACTGTAACTCCTGGTAAATTAACATGATGTTCCACCATAACATGCGGATTCTCAGGTCCCCAGTAGGTGCAATTGTGGCGGTTAATTGAACCATTTAATTTAAATTTAGCCTCATCACTCCACACAATCTTTGTTGGAAAGTGTGCATCTTCTACACATCGTGCCAAGTACCACTCGCAATACTCCACTCTTCGGTCCGGATCATCTTCATTAATAGCATGGACTAATCTTGGAATGTAACTTTTCCATTGACAGCGCTTCAAAATGCGTTGGACAGACTATTTTGAAATTCCTACCTCACGACTCGCTTGCCGCACAGATTTTCTTGGACTTTGGTGATACGTTTCCAGTACTCTTTCTTGCTTTGTGGGGCTTGTCGATGTCCGTGGTCTTCCGGAACGCTTCTTGTGGACATTCTGAACAGTTCCATCGGCTTCAAACTTATCTCTAATTCGAGTGATGGTAAGTCGCGTTGGTGGATCTGTTTGAAACTCCCTCCTAAACTGTCTTTGCACTTCAACTGCGTTTTCACACTTCCAGTAGCATTTTAGAATGAATTTCCTTTGTTCAAAGCTTAGTCTGGCTGCCATTATTAATTCTAATGGGTTTAACCTGGAAAGAAAGAAACATCAATTGAGCTATCAGCTGTTAAAGTGTGTATACATTTTTTTGGGACGCCCTGTATATATATCAGAACCGTTCGGAATACCGACTCGCCCAAAACCACACGCATAAAAAAACTGACTGCAGGCGGTTCTGAGCTTCCAATTAAACTCCAGATTAGAGTGATAGCTTACACAAAACGGAGCAAAGTTTCTTTCAGAAGATCTCTAAAGTTATGGTAAAATTTCTCTTTGTATAATTTTCTTATATCCGGAACTGTATCATAATTATTTCCGTTATTTATGTTGCGCGTGCACAGTCCACTTCCCGCTCACGACTTTTATAAGGGATACATTGTTGGAACAATGGACCATCTAACGTGATGTGGTCCTCAAAGTTGAGTTCGGCCTTGGTCAGGGTGGGGGGAGACATCCGAGTGAAGTAGGTCTAATTATTATAACTAGAATTTTATAACCAAATCAATGAAGGAGCGGATGGAAACACACAAGTTACTTAAATGGTCTTCTTTCACTCAAACTGTTTTATTGACGAAATTTTCAAAGAGGGTTAGAGATACTGTCGAGGTTCACTAAATTTGGATTAAATGTCTTTGGCAGAAATCTAAGAGCCTCTGACTCTGCTAAGGGTCAGAGTTAAGTAGAAGGTTCGAGCTCCTTAGACAAGAGCTAAGGCGGGAATTTACGGGGAAAGAAGTTCGACCTCCTTGGTCTCAGGCAGGAATGAATTAATTTACAATACAAAAATAATTAATTCTTAGTTGGAGAACTAAATAATGTTAGTAGTAAGCTAAACTTAATCAAGACAACAGAATTTCAAATTAAAAAACGTAATTACATAAGAAAAAAGGAATGATTTTGCAAAGTGTACATTCTTGTGTGGCGACCTAATTTCGGGGTTGTACATTGATTACATTCGCATTAAGCTATTAGAGCTAATTAGAGTTTCATTAAAGTACAGTCAGTTAGTTAATTTTAAGTTTTATCAAATTTGTAATGATATAGCTGACACTTAAGTAATCTACACAATTTATATAATGTAGGAGAGTTATTTGTTGTTCTGTAATTTAAAGGGAATTAATAACTATGCTATATATTTTTAGTTAACTATAGTGACTATTATTGTAGGATTTAATTCGGTTGTCAGGGTCGTATAAGGAAGGCGGATTAGAAGCATAACGCATAAAGAACATGGGCAACATACATACAACATAACACACGTAATAATGTTATGAGTTACTAGCAAAGCAAGAGAGAAGGTTTCAGACTTAGAAGCTCGCTTTTGAAGATGTCATAGGAATGCGAGCACTCGCATCAGCACCAACGAGAATCTTGCCAGAGGTAAATGGCTCAGCTTCTTAAGAAGAACAAGCCGCCGATGCGGTAGATGTACACATGAACGTAATTACATGTACGGACATATACATGAACAGACAGACAGACATGCATGTAAGCAGAGAGTACACATACGTCGGGGAGTGCGTTGTGTACGTAAACTGGATAAATACAAATAGACATGGACTGATATGTTAACAGGGCATAGGTAGGTAATAGGTAGATGACGGACGAAATAAATGAATATATAATTCAAGAATAATGGTAAAAAAAGAGTAATTTACCTTGTAGCTGAAATTAACAATTAAATACGGTAGAGTTACAAGGAGTTACAAGGAAAAGAAGTACCTCAAAAGGTCTTGCGGCCCATACCGAGGAGGTACCAATGGCAACGGGTGCCAGGGAAAATTTTGTAAAAGTTTATTTTTCTTTCAACTATCCTAGCAGTAGTAGAAAACTGGATAGAAAAGTAGAAGGCTCTCTCCCCACCCTCCGCTCCCTCCCTGCCAGAGGCAGGTACGGAAAAAGGTTGAAGAAAATACCTTGACCCTGGAAAAGTAGCCAAGGAAATTTTACAGGAAAGTGGAGAATATATAAATAGCTCTATATTTAGTTTGCTCACAGAGACACCGTGCAAGCGATCTCCTGCAGAGTCCTCTCATGCTTTAGTCTTAAACTATGAGAGCATTCAGTACTTTGTCCAGCCTATTTTTAAACACATTTACACTTTGACCGGAAACAACCTCTGAGGGAAGCTGGTTCCAGATATTAACTATTTTATAGGAAAAGAAATTTCCGCAGACTGAGTCCTGAGGTCCTAAATGTCTTTACACACTCAAATAGTGTGCAAGATTTCTTCTACCCTTTTCTTGAACTGATCCACAGAGGAACTGTTCACAACTTCCGAAGGTAACCTGTTCCATGTGTCACAGATCTTATACGTAAAGTAATTCCCACACACACTAGTCCTAAACCGTTTCAAATCCAACTTCCAACCATTGTTGCGAGTTGGGTTATCATTTAAACTAAACATACTTCTAAAATCGACATCGTTGAACCCGCGTAAGAGCTTGAAAACCTCGATTAGTTGACCGCGCAGCCTCCGAGTTTCAAGCGAAAACAAGTTCAGGGCGCGTAACCGTCGATTGTAGACCATATGCCTAACGGAAGGGATTAACTTTGTGGCCCTCGCCTGCACTCGCTCCAGCCTCTCAATATCTTTCCTGAGGTGGGCGACCAGAACTGCACAGCATACTCCAGGTGCGGCCGAACAAGGGAATTGTACAGTGAGAGCACAATCTCCTTGTTCCGAAACTGAAATTGCCTCCTGATATACCCCAATAGTTTCTGGGCTTTCTTTTCCACCTCTACACACTGTTTCGTAAACTTAAGATCGCTGCTAATTAGCACACCCAAGTCCTTTTCTAAATCAGTCACCTCGATATTACTACCCAACATCGAGTAGTCCGACTTGGGATTGGCGTAGCCAATGTGCATTACTTTGCATTTACCCAAGTTAAACGGCATTTGCCATTTTTCGGACCACTCTCCTATCCTACCTAGGGGGGAGAGAGAGAGAGAGAGAGAGAGAGAGAGAGAGAGAGAGAGAGAGAGAGAGAGAGAGAGAGAGAGAGAGAGAGAGAGAGAGAGAGAGAGAGAGAGAGAGAGAGAGAGAGAGAGTTAATCTATTCAAGAAAGAACATCAACGTGTGAATGAACATGGCCGACATTTATAATGTACTCTTATACTGTATAACATTAAACAGGACATAACATATAATTAATGACTTATACGGTATAAATTATGGGGTCGTTATTATACACTGAATACTAAAGATGTTAGTTTGAAGATTCAGCATTCAAGATATGAGAAATGCGAGAAAAATTAATTTATTTTATAACAAAATTCATAACTTGTATGGTACATCACTCAGGTCGGATGTATAATTAAGTCATCATAGGAGAAATAGGGATCAATAAATGAGAGCGACGATAGTGAAGAGTTTACGACCCGGGTATAAGAGTGGGTGAACTAGAAAATAAATATATTCAATTATATATTTTTTTATGCAGGAAGGAGGGGCCAAGGGCAATGCCCGCAAAAGCCCCCCCCCCCCCGAGAATAAGAGCCAAAATCAAGGTCCAGAGTTTTCGAGATGCCTGGACACTGCGTTTGAAAGATTGAAGGTCATAGACAGGAGGAAAGATGGACTGAGGAAGATTGTTCCAGAGTTGACCGGTTGAGTAGATGAAAGATTGAAAATACCGATTAACATTTGCATTAGAGAGTTGGACAGGAAAGGAACGAGAGTTTGTCGAAAGTCTGGTGCTGCGTACTCCTTAAAGGAGGAGGCATGCAGTTAGAGTTCAGAAGAGCAGTGTCTGTTATAATAGCGATAGTAAAGAGAGAGTAAGGCAACATTGCGGCGAAGAGAGAGAGACTGAAGACAGTCGGTAAGAGGCGGGGAAGTGATTAGACGAAAAGCCTTTGATTCCACCCTGTCAAGTCGGGATGTGTGGGTTGATCCACCCGACACATGAGAAGTGTACTCCATATATGGGCGAACAAGGCACCTGTTCAGAGAGAGCAACTGAATGGGGTTGAAGAAATTGCAGAGGCGGTACAGCAGAAAGATCAAAGGTCAGTTGTACAATTTAGCAGTCCTACGCGAAGCATGGACTGACTGTTAAGAGAGACGCGAAGCGGGTGGAGAAATGAAGAGTGGAATCATCGGCATAGGAGTGGATAAGACAGGAAGTGCGACTTATTAGATCATTGATAAATAAAAAGAAAAGAGTGGGTGACAGGACAGAACTCTGAGGGACACCACTGTTAATAACTTTAGGAGAAGAACAGTGGCCATCTACAACCGCAGCTATAGATAGATCGGCCAGAAAGGAAATTAGAGATGAAGGCACATATAGAAGGATAGAAACCGAAGGAGAGCAGTTTGGAAATTAAAGACTTGCTCCAAACTCTATCAAAAACTTTTGATATGTGAAGCGGAATGACAAAAGTTTTACCGAAATCTCGAAAGAAGGCTGATCAAGAGTCAGAGAGATATGCAAGAAGATCGTCAGTAGAGCGTCCCTTGCTGAACCCATACTGACGATCTAAAAGGAGAGTGTGAGAAGAGAGGTGTTTAAGAATCTTCATATTAAGGATAGAGTCAAAAACTTTAGAAAGGCAAGAAATCAAAGCAATTGGATGATAGTTGGAGGGTTGAGAGCAGTCATCCTTCTATGGGACAGATCGAATAAAAGCAAACATGCAGCATGAAGGAAAAGTACCAGATGAAAGACAAAAACGAGGGTGTTTGCCTCGGCAGGGAGTCCGCACAGAAGCACAGTTCTTGAAAAATAACTGGAGGAACACTATCAGGACTGTACGCCTTCCTAGAGTTGAGCCCAGATAGGGCAGAAAGAACATCTTTGGAAGAGATTCTAAGTTCAGACATAATAAAGTCAGAGGGAGGAGGAGATGGAGGCGAAAGTTTAAGCGAAGAGATGAAAAGACGAAAACACGGCAATTGAGCTGTCGGAATGGAAAAGAGGAGGGAAAGAAGAGGAAGTAAAGTTGTTGAAGAGGTTCTTAGCTAGATGTCAGAAAGAGCGAAAAGAATTAGAACTGGATAGGTTTTCACATTTTCGTCTGATGAAAGAATTTTTGACGAGTCGAAAAACAGATTTTGCGCGATTCCGGGCATAAATATAAGCTGAGTGAGAGTTAGGAGTTGGATGGCGACAGTACCTTCTGAAAGCCTCCTTTCTGTTGCGGATAGCATTAGAACAAGTAAAGTTAAACCAAGGTTGTTTTTGTATTAGTAGTAGCAATAGAATGTGGAATGCACGCCTCCATGCCCGAGAGAATCACCTCCGTGATACGCTCAGCATCATATACAGTTGATAAAATTTAGGGATGGACAGTTGGATACAAGATAACAATTAAATCTAATCGATTCCATAACAGATGGAAAATATGCTGATGGAAGCGTAAAACAATCCAAACCATTGATTGTCTTGTTTGTGCTTTGAAGGAATTAAATTAAGGAACATTCGCTTCTTTGAACGAACTTCCAATGGCACAAACATTGGTACCGTCCGAACATGGGAACATGAGTTGATCTCATGGTTGTGACATTTATATATACAGTAAATATAAGTAGTTATTTATAATAACCACGTTACAGATAGCTAAACTTTGAATACACAGCCCGAAGATAGTATAAATGTAGACCGTATAACCACAGTAGCGCAGATAAACATTATAATTCTAAAGGCACATGGAACAGGTTTAAATATTTTACTGGCATAAGTAATGAGATGGAGAACATCATTGTGTAACATCATTTCAGTTGTTCGGGAGCTCGCCTGTAATGCGTCTCATTTGACTTTAATAACACTGACTGGTCAACAACGTTTTTGTCAGAGATATTTTTACTTGAACTACAGTATATGTAATTTTTTACGTTGATTACTACGGAAATGAAAACAGAATTTTTCTGTCATCCGCAATTTTAGAGTGAACACGAATTTACATTATTTAGGATTTGAATCAGAATAGGAAGGGGGCAGGGTCTACCCCTTACTCCTCTGCTTATAAGTTGCTGTTGCTTATAAGTTGTTGACTTTCATTTGTCAGTTACTCACATGATTTCGCTCAGTGAACGTTTTAGGTGAGTTCAATATGCATTTTCTACTTTGATATTGCTATTACGTCTACAAATTTGTGCAAATTTCATTTTCGATTCACTCAATATTGGTGGATGATAGACAAATTTTGAGGTCATTTTTTTAACTCGGCGGTAAAAAACCTATAAGATCCACCCATTTTTGGTCATGTGACAAAAAAAAAAATTCTTTTTTGTCATCCAGTGTAATCAGTCAAGAAGGCCAGGAATGTGCACAGTGCTAAGGCCAACTAATGCAGCCCGTTGCGCTAACTCATGTATTATTACTTCCAGCATCAATAAGAGTCGAACCCTCGATCTCAGTGTCTGTTTGGAAAAGATCAAATAATTTGTAGAAATGTACTTCAACGAAATTAAATAATAATAATTATAATTACTACTAATAATAATTATAATTAATAATAATGATAATAATTATAATTACTACTACTAATAATAATAATTATAATTACTTGTACTAATAATAATAATTATAATAATAATAATAATAATGGAAAGAACAACAAACCCCAGAAAATAATTTTTTGTGTCGGTGATATTAATAACATTAATAGAGTGATGAATTCTGCAATGTGACCCCCTGTTTCCCCTCTATTCCGGAGAACTTCAAAGGCGAAGGAATTGGAAGACGAGACGCCGGAATTTAATATGGTTTTTATTTTTTGTACCAGAGTCGAGTTGTTTTCAACATTTTTTATCGATTTATATTCTGTGTTTATCCACATTTCTATCCGAATTTATCCACATTCTTACCCGTATTTGTTCACTGCGTCCGGCCTCATATGAGTCCACCGCGATGGAAAGGGAAAGTTTTGTCCGATATGTCATTAGAGGGGAAATTAAAGACTCATTTTGAAGGGAAAAATCATTTATTCACCTTAATTCTGAGAGACGGAAAGAGACGTGTCAAAAGATTTCAAAAAGAGGTAAAACGATGTAACAGAGGAGAATTGGGGTAGTGGGGTTTGAACCACGGGTCGCTACATCAGCTGAACACAGAGGAAAGTCACCCATCCAACTATTCGACAGACCCAACGTCGCTTAACTATTGATTTACGGGAAGAGGTGTTACGACATGGCCACGACGTAACCCTATATATATATATATATATATATATATATATATGGGAAATCAGTAGGAAGAGTAAGGTGGCATCCAGACGGCGACAGATCGTGTTTGAACGTGTCTGAGCGTGAAATTCGTTCGGAATGTGCCAAAATAAAATAGAGTAGAAAGTTTCAAATTTTTTTTACATCTTTCTTTATCGTGGCTATGTTGTGCTTAGTGAGGTTAAACGATATTCGGTCTGTTTATTAGTTCGATGGGTGACTTTCCTCTGCATTCGAATGATGTAGTGGCTCGTGGTTCGCATCCCATGTTAAGCGGTAGGTCTCTTCTGTTTGGGTTAACGATATCCCCTCGACGTGACATCTATTGACAAGCTTTTTCATATATTGTTAGGCTTAGGCCGTGTCCCTTTGTTACGTTAGTTTATCACAGTGTCGAACGTATCCCTTTTTTGTTATACAGAGAAAAATATTTTTTTGGGGAAAAGTTTCGTTTTTAGACAGTAAAATTTTTGGTTCGCGTTACAAAACGAGTTCGTTATAATTCGTTAGAGTATCCGATTTTTTGAACAACACTGTTGCTATTGATGAAGTTACTTTGTTGCTTGGAAAAAAAAAGCGGATCCAACAAACCGATCTTTTAAGAGGATTCTTGTTTTATTCGAAGAATATGATGCGTCTAGCTTAGAACAATTCCAGATGAGCCTGGAGTACCTGGGTATGTGAAGTGAAGAGCGCAAGAAACCAACTCTTTACTTCACCAGGTCAACTCAAAGGAGGGACAACAAGCCTGACCTCCGTGAAATGAGGAATCATCGCACGGAACATCTGAAAGGTTGAAAAGTATACGTACTACACCAATCATCGCGGAAATCATTTGATCCATACAAACATTGATTCACTGAACGTATTTTGCTGTTTAAAAAAATTATTTTTCTCTGTGTATACGAGTGTGACTGGGTGGGTGTTCGTTAGTACGGAAGCCAAGTAGAGCATTTAAAGATAAGAGTCTCTCTCTTTAAATGTTAATAATGTATTGCCATAATTAGTTCAGATATTATTTCGTATCTTCTGCATTTCTCAATCGATTTTGTTTTTATATTATTCATAAGGCTAAAGCCACGCTCGCAATCAGCACTTTAAGCTTGATACGTTGCACATACTGTACGTATATCCACCAGCTGTGAAACTACATTGTACTATTCTGCATTTTGTAAAGTGAAATTCACCATTTCCTGAAATGTTTTCAATGACTGTTTCAATCTTCTGTGCAATTAAGTACTTGTATTGGCTAAAAATAAACTCCATCTTATTCTCCATTATGTTTTGTCCAGAAGAATTTACTTGACCAATGATCAGGATTTCTTGGTATTTTCTACTGGTATACTGTATTCTCTTCTTAGTGCAAAACTCATAGCTGATATGTTGTGATACAAAAGAAGCAAAGTCGAAAGCGACAATTCATTTAGTTAATATTTTGGGACCCTTTTTTTCCGGATGATCACTTAGTAGGGATATGAATATGTCAGAAAGGGTTCTCCCTCGAATGGTTCATCTCTCGCGCATGATGCAGTTATATATTTTTCACTGTGTTGCTCCAGAAGACTGTCTCGCCTAGATACTGTCCTTTAATCCCGCGGATCTTGGCCCGGGCTAACTGGACAGGTTCGATTGTTGTTAAACAGCTCTTCTGAAAACATTTGCGCAATTCTGCTAGCTCACACAGAGTATCATTTAATGGCTTACTCCAGTTGGCAACTGGGGTCATTGTTCTCTGGTTTTTCATGCTCAAAATATTTAAGAATCTTCTTCGAATACGGATAACTGTACAAGCCATTAGTAAGCAATGGGTCGTCATGGTAAAGAGGTGTCTACAGATCTTAAGAGATGTTATTGCTTCACATGAGTCTGCAAAGAGTTATAGGAAGTAAAGAAAAGAACGTGGAAGCCCATTTACGACGGTTGCTGCAGTTAGAAAGAAATGGAAAGGCTTTGGAACAATCAAAACTCTACCAAGGTGTGGATGACCTTGCAAGATTTCAGAACATACAGCCAGACGGATTTATAAACTGGCTACTGCTAATCCACGAGTGACTGCAGGTGATATTTGGCAAACATTAAGGCTAAGATCGATGTCCATCCCTCTACTGTACATCCTACTTTGAGAAAGAATGGTCTGCATGGAAAATTTGCACGAAGAAGACCTCTGCTACGAAAAGCGCGCAAAGAAGCTCGTTTAAAGTACGCCAAAGATCATCAAAATGATGGATTTTCATTCTGGAAGAAAGTTCTTTGGACAGACGAGACCAAAATTAAATTATTGGAAAACAACGAGCAACGGTATGTTTTGCAAAAATCAAATACTGCATTTGAGGAAAAAAACATCCTTTGTATGGTTAAAATGGTGGTGGTAGTTTGTTTCTTTGGGGATGCTTTAGTTGTTCTTGTCCAGGAAAGCTTGTTGTCGTCAATGGAATCTTGAATTCGAAGAAATATCAGAAAATTTTAGAAGAAAATGTATTGCCTTTAGTTCGGGAGTTGCGAATGGATCGCACTTGGGTGCTGCAAAAAGATAATAATTCAAAACATAAAAGCAAGAGCACCTTGAAATGGCCCCAGTAAAAGAATTTCAAGTTTCTCGAGTGGCCCAGTCAAAGTTCAGATCTCAATTTAATCGAGAATTTATGGTTTGATCTGAAGAAAGCTGTCCGCAAGAGAAACCCTTCGAATCTGAATGAATTGCAACAATTTTCTTTAGAAGAATGGGCCAAAATTTCTAGTGAGAAATGTCGAAACCTTGTAGAAAAATACCCAAACCGAATCATTGAAGTCATTCAAGCAAAAGGTGTACACACAAAGTATTAAATGACTTTGTAAATAAATGTACCGTACGAAAACTTTTTCATTTTAGCATTTTTTTTCCTTCAAATTCTTTGATGTTCTTCAATCTACATCATATGAGGCCTCCGGAGTAGGAGTGACGAAGCCGCCATATGTTCGAAAATGTGTTTTCTGTATCACCATTTTCTTCGTCTTTGTCTATGCAGTGTATAATTTCAGAGGAATTAGTGACGAAGTATCGGTAAGTGTGTATTATTCACTGCATAGACCAGTGGTACTCATTGCGCGGCTCGTGATGGCCTAAGTGGCCGTTCTCGATGCATGGAATGAGAGAGAGAGAAATTTGGATATATTCAATTTATATAGGATCGTCATCACAAAAGAACAGCTGATATATATATATATATATAATATATATATATATATATATATATATTATATATATATAATTATATTAATATATATATTTATATATATATATTATATATATATATATATATATATATATATATATATATATATATAGGTGTGCGGCTCTCTCAGTGTGTATGTTCTGAAGAAGTGGCTCCCTTAAAAAACTTAGTGAAAAACACTGGTATAGACCAAGGCCAGAAGAAAATGGTGATACAGAAAACAGATTTTCGAACATATGGCGGCTTCGTCACTCCTACTCCGGAGGTCTCGTATGTTGGAGTTGAACTATGCATAGTATAAAAGATAAAGACGAATACAACTAAAATATTTCTCTGTACGAATACTTATGAGCGCCACTATATATACTGTATATATACACAGGGTGTTTCATAACATGTGGGACGCTGCATTTTCAGGATGGATTCAGAACCTGAAAATAATGAAAAAGTTTATATAAACATATGCCCGAAATCGCTTTGTTTCCGAGTTGCAGCGTGTTATGTGTTGCAGCAACTATCCGCCTTACCGTTAAAGGAAGTGCTCAAAATGACCGCCTTGCGCTTGAATACACGCCTGAACACGCCTCGTCATAGACTGCCTGACGCGTTCAAACATTCCAGGTATTGCTCGGATTTTCTGGCATCCTTGTTCTACACGGAAACCTTTCCGCATACAGACGTCTCGCTGCGGCCGCATTACTACTCGGCAAGTCCATACATGAGATGCATGTCTGCCATTTCTCTGTTTGAATAAGCCTCCATTCTCACTTCAAATGCACACTATCACTGAATAGCACAAAAACTTGTAAGGTTTTTTTTCACTGGACTGCACTTATTCACGGTAAGAAGTTACTAATACGAACAGTGAAACACCGCGATGCACCTCTGACTGACTGACTGATAGCTCTACACCCAACGATATTGAAACATGTCATAGAGTGTACGAAACATTACAATCGGCAAGGCCATACATGAAATAAGTCTCGTACACACTCACAAACATTGTCAGCAAGCAGTGTTTGTAAACAGTTTGTGGAAAGAATTGCTGGAACACAAAACGGGCTGTAACTCGGAAACAAAGCGATTTCGGGCATATGTTTATATAAACGTTTTTCATTGTTTTCAGGTCCTGAATCCATCCTGAAAGTGCGTCCCACATGTTATGAAACACCCTGTATATATATATACAGGGTGGGCCGTAAGTTTCCATACATAGGAAAATTTAAATTATGGTCTTCACGTGCGTCGGTATTTGGATCAGCAGTTTCCGGATGCTTGGATTGGTCGGCGTGGTCCTGTGGAGTGGCCTCCCAGATCCCCAGATCTCACCCCCCTTGATTTCTATCTTTGGGGGCACTTGAAGGCCATGGTGTATCAGGAAAAGATACGAGACATAAATCATCTAAAGGAACGTATCACCAACGCCATTACAAGCATAACGTCAACTGTGCTAATGCGTGTTCATCAACAGTGGGGAACACGTATTGAAATGTGTTTTCAAAACAATGGCAACCATGTAGAGCATATTATATAAATAAAAATGGTTGTCCATAAAAAAATGTTTATTTTTCCTATGTATGGAAACTTACGGCCCACCCTGTATATATAAATATTTTGAGCAAAAATTTACATTTTCCCGGGATCGAGTCCCAGTGCTTTGATTGTTTGAGCATCATAATTCGTCTGTTAATTATAAATTTGGGAATACATTCTCGTTACTACAACTGCACAATGGCAGGCTATGAACAGGTCGGTGAGGATATGCGCGGCAGACAACAGACTGCTCGGCAGGTTAGAGGGAACATTGGATGCGATCATATGAGGCGATGCGTGGAAGAAGGGCGACCTAGCCATTTTTGGCGAAAATGAATTATTGCTGATTTTCAGTAGCTTAATATATATTAAGCTACTGAAAACAGCAATAATTCATTTTTGACAAAAATGGCTAGGTCGCCCTTCATCTACCTAATTGTCGATAAATACCTCTCCAACTTAAAATGCATTTTTCTCAAAGATTTGATTTTGGCTAGGTCGCCCTTCTTCCACGCATCGCCTCATATTTACTTTTAAAGCAGAAAAGAATTTAAATGAGTATTTATCCTACCCTGGGGTTTTGAAGAAAAAAAAAGCCTAGTTTGAAATTTCTTTCATTGAAATTTATGTGCGTATTTTATTACACCTTTATTTTATTTTTTTATTTTTTTCATTCTAGCTTCCTCTCTTTCTCATTTCAAGTTTAGATTTATTTCGAGAATTGGCTGTTATTTCTTTTTCAATAGATACGTTCAAATGTTGAACGTACACTTTTTTTAAATCCAAAATTTTTATCATTCGCATATTCTGCCAGTGGTAAGAAAAATTGTTTGATACATTGGGTGTAATTTCCATTCAAATTTCCGTGATAAATGAGGTCGCTCCTGAAGAGTCCAATTCGTAGTTTAAACAGGAAAATAAAAATTAAATTCGGTGCTGCTGTCGTCTTTATTTTTTGTTCTTGACTACCAACGTTTCGGGCTGAACGCCCATTTTCAAGGCTAAAATTTAATTACACTATCTGCTATCATCAGATTTGTCAGTCTTTGAGTTGATGTAGCAATCGACTTATTCTGTCTTCTGTTTTAACTCTTTTAGCCCTGAATTTTTTGTAGGGTTAAGTTATGAATGCTTGTATTTGAAACGTTAGCAATTTGTACCTTCAGTCCTTAAAGGGTTAAGTTAATTTTAAATGGAGAGACGGATTTTAGAGTTAGAATTTGATTTAGGATATTTCAATACGGTCGGAAAAAATTTCAATGATTAAATTACACTGGTCAACAAAGTTTTTGCTTCAGACTCAAAAGTAACTGTATTCTACTAATTTGAGGGTGCTGATTTTGAATATAAACTTTTTTTTTTTTTGCATATCGGGTCGGGGGTTTTCTGTACAGAAGGTGGATTTGTTTGGTTCACTGTGTTTCTTGTAGATTTTTTATTAATGATTACTTTTCAAATGTTTGTGTTTAACTATATTTTCATCTACTTCCCTCTCTTTTCAGATTTGATCACAATGTGTGCTTTTAGAGGTTGCAACAATAAACCTGATTCATTCTGCTACATTTGTGGTTTATTCACTTCATCTTCACAACGCAGGAACATTACACCACTCATTAAAAAACAGCCTACTATCACTACTTTGGTTGTAACTTGGAGACCAAGAGAAAAGCTGGGCACCACATGTTTGCTGCACTTTCTGTTCAAACCAACTAAGAGAGTGGCTGAATGGTAAACGAGAGTGTGCCATTTGCAGTACCAATAATTTGGCGTGAACCAAAAAATCATGTGAGTGACTGCTACTTCTGCCAAACCAAAATAACTGGGTTTACTTCTAAAACCAGACATAAAATTGTTTATCCTGTGGTTGACGCAGCTATCAAACCAGTACCTCACAGTGATGAACTGCTAGTTCCAGCACCACCAGAAGACAAAAAAATGCTTCATTTCTCTTCTGATTAAGAATCTTCAGAACACAGTGCTGGTGATGCGGAGTTCTCTCCTCCTGGTAATGAAAATGAACCCATTTCGTCACACCAGATGACTTGAATGACTTAGTAAGGGACTTGTATCTCTCTAAGTCGCAGTCTGAACTTTTGGCATCAAGACTGAAACAATGGAATTTGGTTGATGGAGATGTTCAGATAACATCCTTTCGAAAAAGAAGATCCGATGTTTCATGCTATTTCAAAACTGTGAATTACTTATGCTTCTGCTCTGATATAGAAGGTTTATTTTCATTCTTAGATATATAGCATGATTCCAGACAGTGACGTCTTTTTATTGATTCATCTAAGCGCAGTTTAAAAGCGGTTCTTTTGCACAATGGTAACAACTATCGAAGTGTACCAATTAGACATTTTGTTCACCTGAAAGAGTCGTATGAAAACATGGTGATTCTTCTTGATGATGTTAGTTATGAAAACTACCAGTGGAATATCTGTGGTGATTTGAAAGTGATTGGACTCCTTGGCATGCAAAGTGGGTACACGAAATATTGCTGTTTTCTATGCTTGTGAGACACAACAACATTACATGAAGACTGACTGGACTCCTCGTGAAACTTTTGTTCCTGGATAGCACAGTGTGAAGTATCAACCGCTGGTTGATCCAAAAAAGATCTATTTACCATCACTTCACATAAAGCTCACTCATGAAAAATTTTGTGAAGGGCCTGAACAAAAAACTGTCGTGGATTTCAATATCTGTGTGAAAAATTCCCAAGTAGTACTGATGCTAAATTGAAAGAAGGAATTTTCATTGGGCCTCAGATAAGAACTCTTCTAAATGATGATGAATTTCTGGAACACCTTGAACAAAATGAATTATGTGCTTGGAATTCCTTCAAGAGTGTGTGCCAGAATTTTCTTGGCAGTCATAAGGCTGGTAACTATAAAATACTCATCCAAGAACTTCTAGATGCTTACAATGACCTAGGAGCTCGTATGTCTCTAAAGATTAACTTTTTGCACAGTCATCTTGATTTTTTTCCTTAAAAATTTTGGTGATGTGTCTGATGAGCACGGAGAAAGATTTCACCAGGATACTGTATATCAAAGATGGAAGAAAACTTTAAGGGACGATGTGATCCTCACATGATGGCTGACGTTTGCTGGGTGCTGAGAAGAGATAAACCAGGTGCTGAATTCAAACGAAAATCCAGAAAAACTCATTTCTGGACATCCAGTGTATAGTCATGTAATGAAATTTACACATTGTAATTTGTTCCATTTTAAAGTAAATAGTAACTGAAATGCTTTGAAAATTCATAAGAATCTTTTACGTAATGAGCCAAATTTTGGACTATATGTGCAAAATTTCCTCTGTAGTGGGTGGTCAGAATTCCAAAAATTCTGACCTGATACAGCAAAAATAGTGCCATATTCGTAATCAACACCCAAAAATTGGTCAAAAAAAAGGCATTGAAGTATTTGAAGAAGCAGAAAAGAGTTTTGTTTTGTTAACCAGTGTTATTATTTTCACGGTCTGGACTCTAGAGCAGGGGTGGAGAACCTTTTTACAGTCGCGTGCCAAAAAAAAACCATGTAAACCATAAAAATAAAATTCTCGTGCCCACCAAAGTTTATATATATTACACCAAATTATAAACATTAAGTCTATTATTTTATAATAATGTTTTAATAACAATTTCTATGCTTAGGCGTGCCAGGCAAATTTGATCGCGTGCCATAGGTTCGCCACCACTGTTCTAGTCACTAAACTATCCTAGCATAGAATTTCTGATTGTGGTACACGGGCGCCTTGGAAACTCTCCGCGGGCTACGGGGTTCGAAACGCCTGCTCAAGGGCCTCGGCCTAAAATGAATTAATATAATTTTTTTTATTTTTACACGCATGCTGGATATTCCTCTTTGTTGTTATAACATTTAATAAGTATTTTACTGCTACTTATCTCTAGTTTCTACTCGAAATATAAAAAGAAGCTGAAAAAAATGAAGCCTATGCTGTATCCTTTAGAAAAGTATTTTATATATTAAAACCATACATACAGAAAGAATATTCGGTGCTACTATAGCGTGCGGTCTACAAAGATATTTACACTATAGCGTGCGGTCTACAACATATTTACAAATTCAGTTACATTAAAACAAAAAAATTAAAGGACAAATAAAACAAACAAGTCATTCAATGGGATATAATGCCTGGTTAGGTTAATTGAATGCCCGGTTAGGTCAATTGTATGCCCTTGGCGATTGGTTAGGTTAAGTTGTGATATTTTCGTTAAAACTAACGAAAATATTACAACTTAACCTAACCAATTTAGAAGGTCATACAGTTGACCTAACCGGGCATTCAATTAACCTAACCGGGCATTGTATCCCACAGAATAAATTGTGTTTTATTTGTCCTTTAAATTTTTTGTTTTAATGTAATTGAACTAATATTTGTCTTCATGATTCCCCCTTTTATAGTCCGCCTTTACCTCACATTCGTCTCCAAAGATAAAGTCAAGTCAAGTCATTTCAGGTCAGGTCAGCACAAATTCAAGTCAGGTCAGGTCACTTCAGCGCAAATTCTTTTGTACCTATTTAAATGCGTAACAGAGTGTGTATACGTCATGTTATAACCCTCACGTTGTTTTTACAGATCTGAGTGAATTATGAATTAGCAGTTATGAAAGACCTGTCAGACTTCCAAAGAGGGCAAATTGTCGGAGCGTGGATGGCTGGTGCATCGGTGACGAAAACCGCTCAGATGTTCAATGTATCCAGAGGAACTGTCTCTATGGTCATGTCTGCATACCAAAACCATGGAAAGACAAGCACCGACAAATGCAATAGTGGACGCAAGAAGAAGAAGCTGTGTGATCGAGACCGCCGGGGCTAAAGCGCATTGTGACAAAGAACATAAGACCACAGCTCCAAAAGTGACTGCAGAGCTTAACCAGCATCTTGCAAGCCCGGTATCGACCAGAACTGTACGTCGCGAGCTCCATGGAGCTGGATACCATGGGAGGGCTGCAATTGCCAAACCCTTCCTTTCGCACATCAACATTGAGCGGCGCAGAAATGGTGTAATGACCATAAGATTGGTCAGTGGACCGGTGGAAGAATGTAGTCTACTCGACGAATCCTCCTTTATGCTATTTCCATGTTCCGGTCGAGTTTACGTTTGGAGACAGCCTAAAGATGCTTATGACCCCGACTGCCTGACCCCAACCGTTAAGCATGGAGGCGGATCTGTGATGGTTTGGGCAGCAATATCGTGGAATACTCTTGGCCCAGCTGTAGTACTGCATGGTAGGGTTAACGCCCAGGTCTATCTGTCAATATTGGCTGACCAGGTCCATCCCATGGTCCAAACGCTGTTTCCCACCGCCGGCGTCTTTGGAGGAACTGGAGCAGGGTTTGCTCGAAGAATGGCTCAGGATTCCTCGAGCCACTGTCCAAAAGCTGTATGAATCAATTCCCCGACGCATTGCAGCTGTTATTGCCGCTAAAGGAGGACCAACTCCATATTAAGAATAAAAACCGCCATATATCAAGGTGTTCATATTATTTTGTCCAACCCCTGTATATATGTATGGTATATATATATATATATACAGGGCGTCCCAAAAAAATGTGTATACACACTTTAACAGCTGATAGCTCAATTGATGTTTCTTTCTTCCAAGTTAAACCCATCAGAATTAATAATGGCAGTCAGACTAAGCTTGAACAAAGGAAAATTCATTCTA